>VONZ01000424.1:385000-624761 GCA_012976165.1 Labeo catla | reverse complement strand
TAGGAATTTCAGTGGGATCTGGCATTTTCAGATGAATACCTCAAAACCACCCTTTGAAGAGGCTTCAGTGTTATCTGGAGATGCCAGATGTCCTTCTGGGTTCTACAGCATGGAGGAGCTCAGACCTCACATAGAGAGACCTCAGGAGGATCCTGAAGGACCTGGAGCTGATGGAAAGCCCTTCATCACTGGCATCTTGACACCTGCAGAGCTCAGGGAGAAGCAGGAGGGTCTTTCTAGAAATGGTTTTAACCAGTTTGCCAGTGACCGCATCTCCTTCCACCGCAGTCTTGGTGTTGACACGCGACCCACCGAGTGAGTACCACAGGAGGCAGACTGAGCAAAGTTATTGTTAATTTATCTTTTGAGCACGTCTTGTTCACTGTTACTCTTCCAAGATGCATTGAGCAAAAGTTCAGCAGATGTCCGAGGTTACCCACTACCAGTGTGATCATTGTGTTCCACAACGAGGCATGGTCCACTCTTCTCCGCACCATCTGGAGTGTCTTACACACTTCACCAGCTGTTTTACTTAAAGAAATCATACTGGTAGATGATGCAAGTACTCAAGGTGAGTAGAGGCAAATATGCATTGCATTTTTAGGTACCTGCTTTAAATAAGGTAGACAAGAAAACAAATTATATGTTGTTATGTTGAAGGAAGGAGCCAAGCCATATCTAGAGACCAGAATATCATAAAGACCTGGTGGTGGGATCTTTTGACCTGAGCCAGTAAACATTCACCCAGAAGCAATGGCTTAGTAACCACTCAGAACACCCTAGCAACACCTTTGGAACCCCCCGGAACAACGTCTCAGTGCCTTAGCATCCACCAAGACACCCTAGCAATGGCTTAGCAACCACTCAGAACACTCTTGCAACAACCTAGCAACCACCTAGGACAGCTCAGCAATGCTTTAGCAACCAGCCAGGACACTAGTAACACCTTAGCAACCACCCAGGACACACTAGTAATGCCTTAGCAACCACTTAGAACACCTTAGAAATATCTAAGCAACAACCCAAAACATGATAGCAACACAGTTGTGCTCTGGGTGGTTGTTAAGGCATTGCTAGGGTATTTGAAGTGGTTGTTAAGGCATTACTAGGGTGTTAAGGCATAATTCAAAACACAATAGCAATGCAACCATCCAGAACACCCCAGTAACATCTTAGAAACCACCTATAACACCGTAGCAACACCTAAGAAACAACCCAGAACATGATATGAAATGTAGTTGTGTTCTAGGTGGATGCTAAGGAGTTGCTAGGGTGTTCTGAGTGGTTGCTAAAGCATCACTTGGGTGCTAAGGTATTACCTAGAATACAATAGCAATGCAACCACCCAGAATACCCTAGTAACACATTAGAAACCACCTAGAATAGCAGTGTCTTAGCAACAACTCAGAACATGACAGGAATGTTGTTGTGTTCTGAGTGGTTGCCAAGGCATTACCCCAAACAAAATAACATTGCAACCACCCAGAACACCATAATACCACCTTAGAATCTACCCAGAACAGAATAGCCCTAACAACAACCCAGAACATGACCACAGTGCATTTGTGTTCTGGGTGGTTCTAAGGCATTGCTAAGGTATTTAGAGTGGTTGTTATGGCATTACTAGAGTGCTAAGACATTATCCAGAACACAATAGCAATGTGACCACCCAAAACACCCTAGTAACACCTTAGAAACCACCCAGAACCCAATAGCAATGCCTTAGCAACAGCATCGAACGCCGTATCAACACTTTAGCAACAACCCTGAACATGATAGCAAAACAGTTGTGTTGTGGCTGGTTGCTATGGTGTTGCTAGGGTGTTCCGAGTGGTCGCTAAGGCATTACCCAGAACATAATAGCAATTCTACCATCCACAATACCCTAGTAATGCCTTAGAAACCACCCAGAACACAATAGAAATGCCATATCAGCAACCCAGAACATGATAGCAATGCATTTGTATTCTGAGTGGTTGCTAAGGCATTACTACTAGGGTGCTAAGGCACCCAGTAACCAGCCAGAACACCCTAGTAACACATTAGAAAGCACCTAGAAAACAATATCAATGCCTTAGCAACCACCCAAAACACTGTAGCAACACCTTAGCAATAACCCAGAACTTGATAGCAACCCAGTTGTGTTCTGGGTTGTTGCTATAGCGTTACTATGGTTTGAGTGGTTGCTAAGGCATAACTAGGGTGCTAAGGCATTACCCAGAATACAGTAGCAATGCAACCATCCACAATACCCTAGTAACACCTTAGAAACCACCCAGAACACAATAGCAATGCCGTATCAGCAACCCTGAACACTGTAGCAACACCTTAGCAATAACCCAGAACTTGATAGCAACCCAGTTGTGTTTTGGGTTGTTGCTAAAGCGTTACTATGGTGTTCTGAGTGGTTGCTAAGGCATTACTAGGGTGCTAAGGCATTACCCCCAACACAGTAGCAATGCAACCATCCACAATACCTTAGTAACACCTTAGAAACCACCCAGAACATGATAGCAATGCCTTTGCAACAACCCAGAACCTTGTAGCAACACCTAACAACAACCCAAAATGTGATAGTAACATAGTTGTGTTCTGGGTGGTTGCTAAGGTGTTGCTTGGGTGTTCTGAGTTGTTATTAAGGCATTACCCAAAACACAATAGCAACACAACCACCCAGAATACCTACTAACACCTTGGAAACCACCCAGAACATGACAACATTCTAGAAATGCCTTGGCAACCACTCAGCATAATGTGTTGAGATGCTCAAAATACATCAGAAAATACATACTTTATTAAAATGTTGACATTGAGTTCTTGTAGTTTATAACTTTTAGTGTATTATTTTCTTTTCAGATCATCTTAAAGCCCCATTAGAGCAGTATGTCCAGTCTCTTGAGATTGTGCGTGTCCTGAGGCAGCGTGAGAGAAGAGGTCTAATTGCCGCCAGACTGATGGGTGCACGTGAGGCTGGAGGAGAGGTGCTTGCCTTCCTGGACTCCCACTGTGAGTACATACTACTGTGCAGCCCAGCCTATGGCTTTCACACAACTGAATTGCTCACGCTGCTTCACCTGTCCATTCAGATGAGCCTCGGCTGCACAAATCTAAGTCCTCTTAAAGGTAAACATATATTCATACAGTCATGAGGATTGAGTGTTTTATTACAGCTGAAGGTGGAAAACATTAGAGAGAGAATGATAAACATGGTCTAGCCAAAGCTGATTTTTTTTAAAGTAGACATTCTGACATCAACTTGCTGATTTTGTGTGTGTTTTCTCAGGTGAGTGTTTCTATGGTTGGTTGGAGCCCCTGTTGGCCCGGTTAGTTCAGGAACCTACCACAGTTGTGAGCCCAAGAATTGCTGTCATCAACAAGAACAATCTACAGTTCATGAAGCCAGTGATGTCGACCCGCACACATACTCGTGGGAACTTTGACTGGATCCTGAGCTTTGGCTGGGAGACTATTCCTGAAGAAGAGAGAGTGAAACGCAAGGGTGAAACCTATCCTGTCAGGCAAATGATCTGCAAAACACACACAGAGACACCTTTCACATGACCACATCGCTGCTGAATATAAGACACCAGTTTTCAAGTAGTTTAATTTTTCATTTAGGACACCCACTATTGCCGGTGGGCTTTTTGCCATTTACAAGCAGTTCTTTGAACACATTGGAGCTTATGATGACAAGATGGAGTTTTGGGGAGGAGAGAACATAGAAATGTCATTTAGGGTAAGACCCTCTCACATTGTGTATCTTTTGCATCCATTGAGTGAACTTTTGCAAACAAAAATACAAGATTTTGACATTTGACAACTATTATTCTATTTCTGGTACAGTTTTGTTATTGTTAACTAAAAATAAAACTCTTAAAAATAATTTGCTTCAATTCAAATAAAGCCAAAATAAATCACACTGTTCTGGTGTCATACATTTTGTATTGGCTCTTGCAGATATGGCTGTGTGGAGGGAGTCTAGAGATCATTCCCTGTTCTGTGGTCGGCCACATCTTTCGCACCAAAAGTCCGCATTCCTTCCCAAAAGGCATAGATGCGATTGCACGCAACCAGGTTCGCCTCGCAGAAGTCTGGATGGATGATTACAAGAAGATTTTCTACAACAGAAATAAAAAAGCTGCTGCCATTGCAGCAGAGGTGAGAGAAGTGGATAATATAAAGTCATGTAATATTTTAAATGATTCTAAAGTCTTAATTGCACAGCACACATATTTCTCTTCTACCTTTGTGGAGGACAGAATTCATATGGGGACATCAGTGAGCGCCTGAAGCTCAAAGAGAGGCTGCACTGCAAAAATTTCTCCTGGTACCTAGAAAACATTTACAACAAGGTCTTTGTGCCCGATTTGAACCCTGTGCTGTTTGGATCGGTAATGTAGTGTTATAATTTGGGATGTATTACAATAATAGCTATTACCAGCAAAATCTGTAAAAAAAATTTCTGCGTATTGTGTCTATAGTTGCAGAACATTGCCACAAACACTTGTCTTGATATTGGTGAGAAGAATCTTGGAGGGAAGTCAGTGATTTTATTCATTTGCCACAACATGGGAATAAATCAGGTACTTTAAGACCACTGCTGTCATATATTATATACACTGCCCTCCAAAAGTTTGGAAATTCCCTAGAAAAGTGGGGTTTTGGACAATATTGGCATGAATCCTTTTTAATTTGTGATAATTTTGCATTGATAAGGGACAACACAAACTGTGAAAACATATTTTATTACATAAACAGTTTTTTACATAGAAAAAACTTACATTTTCGATTCATCAAAATATCCACCATTAGCAGCTATTACAGCTCTGCATAATCTGGGCCTAAATTCATTGTATTCTAAACTTAATTGGCAATCAGTTGTTCAAGCTATTAAGGTGTGCTGACCCAAAAATCTTTTAAAAACCTGAACCAAGTTTAAACCAGTAACCAGGCATCACAGCTGGCAAAGGGGCATGTCTGACTTTGACATGTATGTATATTGCCATTATTATGTAATCAAAATGAAAAATATTATTGCTGCTCTTCAATGATAATGTCAAGTTACTTTAATGTATTTGCACCAAAAAAATGATAAGGATTTATGCTGATATCGTCCAAAACCACATTTTGCCAGGGGTGTTTCCAAACTTTTGGATGGTAGTGTATATATATATTTTATTATTATTATTTATTTATTTATTTTTAATTGGCCATACATGCTGCTCTTCAAAAGTTTGGGATCAGTAAGATATGAAATGTTTTTTAAAGGAATCTCTTTTGCTCATCAAAGCTGAATTTATTTGATCAAAAGTACAGAGAAAAACAGTAATATTGTGAAATATAATTAAAATTTTAAATAATATACTTTAAAATATAATTTATTTCTGTGATGCAAAGCTAAATTTTCAGCATCAGTACTACAGTCTTCAGTGTCACATGATCCTACAGATATCTAATATGCTGATTTATTGTCAGTGTTGAAAACATTGATGATTCTTTGATGAATAATTCTTTGAATTCTTTGATGAATAAAAAGTACAGACTTCTTTTCTAACAATATAAGTATTTACTATCACGTTTTTTTTGGATCAATTTAACATATACTTGCTGAATAAAAGTATTAATTTATATCAAGAAAAGAAAGGAAAAAATAACTGATCCCAAACATGTTAACAGTAGCGTATATTGTTAAAAAGGATTTCTATTTTAAATAAATGCTGTTCTTTTTAACATTTTATTCATAAAAGAATCCTGAAAAAGGTCACAGGTTCTACAAAACTATTAAGCAGCACAACTGCTTTCAACATTGATAATAAATCAGCATATTACAATGATTTCTAAAGGATCATGTGACACTGAAGACTGGAGTAATGATGCTGAAAATTCAGCTTTGCATCACAGAAATAATTATATTTTAAAGTATATATATATATATAGAAAACCATCATTTTAAATTGCAATAATATTTCACAATATTACATTATTTTTTTCCTGTGTTTTTGATCAAAGAAATGCTGCCTTGATGAGCATAAGAAACTTCTTTTAATATACATCTAAAAATCTTACTGATCTCAAACTTTTAAACGGCAGTGTATGTATAATATAAAACAGAAAAAAATGTATATAAGCTGATTATAAATAAATAAATACTAATACTAACACTAACTAATACTAATAGTAACTAATACTCTTCAATAAATATTATAATAGTATTTAAGTAACATTTTTATTGGCCATTTTTCTATATTTTGTTTTCACAATGAATTTGACTACTAAGAAACGGATGAGAAAAGAAGTGGCGCAAGTAAACAGAAGATCACTGCATTTGCTAAATATTAGTATTTTTGATATTGTATTTCCTTCTCTGTCTTATTTTTCCTTTGTAGTACTTTGAGTACACATCACAGCAGGAGCTGAGGCATAATATTGATAAGCAGCTGTGTCTGCATGCAACAATCGAGCCTGAACCCGTGCGAGTGGAGCTGTGCAACTTTCAAGGTGTTGGAACCGTTCCAGCTCCACAGCAGACATGGAGTTTCATTCTTGTTTCCCAACAGGTACATATCCCAACATCCCTCTGGCTGCATGATGTCACAAATAATATACTATTATAGCACAAAATTCTCTTACAATCTCAAATGTTTGTGGGTGTTGTGCTTTTAGAGATTTGGTCTTTAAAGTGTGTTATCTTACTTTTGTGTTATCTTACTTTTTTACTTTTGTAATTGTTTGCAGATATATCTTCTCCACAATGCTCTTTTTAGTAAGTGTTTAACGGTGGAGTATGGCAACATCATCATGAAAAACTGTGACCCTGCCAACAATTACCAGCATTGGTCTTTCATCTGATCTCAAGTCAGATTATCTGATTCTTTTTTTGCAATATTCCACAAAACAGACATGCAACGTATAGTTCAACAAATGCTGCATTGCTGTTTTGCACCAATGTAAGGTTGTGCAGTGTATCAGTTCTTAATTGATTTGCTGATCAAATGAAACTGAAATGATTAAATGCACTGAAGTCATTGTTTGTACACTTTTAATTAACAATTTTGTTATTTACATTGAACGCTGTTCAGTTGTAGCATTTGACTGATGTATTTATTACATGAAAGATGATGAATTAAAATGCATTTTTGTAAGCAACTTGTGCAATGACTTGATGGAATTGTGCAGTGAGCCAGTCTACTTTAAAATCCAATCAAGTATGTACATTAACGCACGGTGGCGCTAATGTAATACAATAGAATAAAGGTTTCTTGCCAGTAACGTAATAATAAATGTCAAAATCATTAAGGTAGCTTTAAACAGAATGTCAATATGCGAATACGCCTAATTGTTGCAGCTATTAAATACATATTACAATGGTTTTTATCTGCAATGTCATGCTGACATTCTTTCAGAGCTCTACGCTCGACTTTTTTTCTAGATCTTACCAGCATTACTCATTAGACATTCCGCATGCGCACTGTCGATTGGACCGAAGAGCGTTCAGCATGTTCGCCATTGCAGCGTTTAGCTGTCAATCACCGCCCTGCGTGGGTTGTTATCTACAAGCGCCTCCCCTCCTGCTGTGTAGCCCCGCCCGCTTCCCTTAACCTCAGCGCAGTTGCGCGCTGACATCATGTGCTACAGCAATGATGGGCAGTCGAGCGAGCGCTGGTGAGTTTCTTTCTACACCAATAAAATCACAGAACACCGCCGTGTCATTTTAATAGGGAAGGAGGAAACTGTATTAAAGAATGTCAGTGTAGTCGGTATTTTAACATTTTTGCCTTGAGTTCGCTACAGCTCCTTAAGTTTAGCCTTTAAGTCCTGCTCTCATTGTTTTGTTAAGTAAACAGCCCTGACGTTACATGTAAGTAGCACGTTGTCATGCAGTGAGTGAAGAGTTTGATTTTGCACTGTATATTTTCCTGTATACTAACTTCATCTTTTCTCTCACCAGCTTCATCTTGTAGAATTTGATGTTAAATGTATTCCAGATATGTGTGTTTAAGGCAAATGTTGTGAATGTGATGCACTGCATAAAATTATTAGCTAGCGTTAAGTCCAGTCAGACAGTGCCAGGCTGAGCCCTGTTAAATAAGGGATTGTGCTAATAACATTATGGTAAGTTCAGAGTGTGGGTTTATGGGATGCTGTGTTTTTGTCACACGAGGTTTTTGTGTGTATCTTTCCTGTCACAGAGAGAAAACGCACTACAGTCCCTGAACGCAGTGGTAGGACTATATGTTTGTCATCCCATTGCAAGTAGTTATGTGATGTGACTTGTCAAATTACTAGGCTAGTCAGTTGGTAGAACAGTGGAAGTGACTCAGGATTGGCAAGAAATTACTGCATGTGAAATAACTTTATCAAATGCATATCATTTTTGTAGATTACTTTCTTTGCAAGTGGCATGTATGTCTTCATAATCAGGCCATTTAGATAACATGCTTGCTCTGTGGTTCATCTGTTGTGTTAGGCAGCTTTAGCAAATGTTCTTTGGAAAGCTTTTGTTTGTGAATTTACGTGCCACATCTTCAGTAATTACAGGCCTATTTATTTATTTATTTGGCCATTTTGAGTTTGTTTATGGCTGATTAACATATACATTGTTATTTTGCTTTCAGTTTCTAAATTGTTGTCATCAAGTTGCATTATGTATTGTGTATATATCAACATTATCATCTACCCTAATATCTGCCATCTTCTATATTAACTGCCCTGGGAACATTTTCACTGACCTAAAGGTTGTTTTTTTTAATTTAGTGCTGTCAAGCGATTAATCACGATGAATCGCATCCAAAATAAAAGTTTTTGTTTACATAATATGTGCATGTGTACTGTGTATATTTATGTATATATAAATACACACATACAGTATATATTTTTTAAATATTTACATGTATATATTTTTTATTTATATCATTAATATTATATGTAACTATATTTAATATATAAACAACATATTTTTCTTAAATATATTAATGTGTGTGTATTTATATACAGATAATAAATATACACAGTACACATATATTATGTAAAAAAAAAAACAAAAAAAAAACTTTTAATTTGGATTAATCACGATTAATCGTTTGACAGCATTAATTTATTTTATTTATTTTTTAAAATTTAAATATGATGTTTTAACTTTTATTTTACATATATTTTCATATGTGCCAGCATATTTTTCATTTACCATTACTGTTCTTAAATTAAAGAAAGTTATTTTTAATTTGCAATATTTAATGATACAGCTGATAGCTCTAGATAGCTAAAAAAAAATAAAAAAAAATCATAAACGTACTTTTGATCTGACTGTATGAACATAAGGACAACATGAAATCTGTGCTTTAATCATTTTATGACCTTTTGGCAGACAAGATGAGCCTTCCCCTCTCACGCTCTGAAGTGTTTGGGCAGCTGAGGAAAGAACTACACGATGATGTGGAATTTCACCAGTCTGACGTTCATATCTTTATCATCATGGGTGCTTCGGTGAGTCTGTATATTTTAATATCTCTACTAATGAGGAATTGATACAGTCTCATCTGCAGCCATGAATTGTCACTAATTTTGTATACTTTGCATCTATTGATGAACCAAAAATGTGTACTTTTTTTGCATTTGGGCTACTTTTTTTTTTTTTTTTCAGTGACTATATTTACATGCCTTCTGTGTTCTGATATTAATCCAAAACTGACAATGTTCTGTTTAGTACTGAATCATGTAAACTCCTCAATCCAATTGCCTGATTCAGTTTAAGACAATGAACGTAATCTCAAATTCAGATTCTCCCACCCCTGTAATATCACAACTTTGTTACATGTAAATACCTTATTCAGAAAATGGTAATATTTTAGATTAGGGAATGCTATTTACTATTAACCAGTAGCTTATTAGTATGCATATTACTAGCATATTGGCTTTTTTTAGCACTTATAGATCACGTATTAATGCTTTATTCTGCATGACCATATTCTAGATCCCTTAATCCTACCCTGTACCTAAATATGACTACTATAACCGCTACCTTGCTTACCATCAATAACCAGCAAATTGAGAGTTTACTGAGGGAGAACTCGTAGTTAAATGTAATTATGTGTTCTCCAATTTAAATTGTTACCTAGAAAATTAACTGAAAAGGGATGCACATGCTCTCCACAACTTACCAGTTTGTAAAGCACGATGAAACGGGCCTTACTACTGGCAATGGTGCACATACAATTTCATCACTGGATTTCATCACACTCCAAGATTGCACATAGTTTGTGGAGAGAGTGTTTCCACATTCTAAAATTCTGTCGCCATTCTGTAAGCTCTAACGCCACGCCTCTTCCACCAGTTTTTGCTGCAAACCTTCTGTCTCGCTTTCCTTGTGTTGCTGAGCTACATATTTCTGCATGTGTTTATTAATGATTGTGCCATGATTGTGCTATGCTTTTCATTTCATGGTGGTGTTTTTGGGATTGTTGGAGGTAAGAAGTGTTAGAGTCCTAATTAAATTATTTTGAAAACTAGGGATGTAGCGATTTACTCAACTAGTGATGCGATAGGATTCATAATACTTATTTGACAATATGATTTTCTCACAATTTTTTTTTACAAAATAAGATTTAAAATGAAATGTCCTTTTTGATTATTTCTCAGATAAAATGATGCACATTTCTTTGTGAAATTTAAATGTTAAAATGGTGTTACACAACAAATTAAAATTTAAAACACATCCCAAATCAAATAAATCATACAAATAAAAGAAATCTCTTCATATTTCATTATTCAATAACATTAGAGACAACCACTGCATTTTAATCATGATCCAAACATGCTGCATACATGCAACATGAGCAGTTTTTAATATAAATGAGATGGTATAATTTTGAAATTTGATGGAAAAAAAAAAATAGAATGGTCTGGCTTTGTGAAATAATATTACATAAAACACATCAGACCGCAGCAAAAACAGCAGACGGGCTGAATAAAAAAACGCAAATTCACTGTAGTGCTTATGAAACAGTGGCAAAATATAATTTCCATGGTTAGCACTGTAAGCAAAGCACAAAACAATATAAACAGGAGTTTATAAACAGGAGTACACACAGACTGTTTTCAGACTGGTTCTCATAAGAGCAGCTAGAGGTTTGGTTTGGTCCTCACACTAGTGTGACCCATTAAATATAACTATACATTTTTTTTTTATTTTTTTTTATTAATTAATTAAAAAAATAATAGTGATAATAATATTATTGTACTTTTAGTTTTTTTTTAAATAAAATTAACAAAATAATAAAAAAATAATAAAATGTGATATAATTTAAAATTAAAAGGGAGTATTAAATAAAAATACAGTTATTTTATAGGAGTAAGTATTTTATAGTAAATAAAATGCTAATATTTACTGTCAGTGAATGAAAGGTCACAGTTTAACTTTGTGCTTTTGAATAGCTTAGATTAATGCTTTCAGCTTGAATAGAAATCTTATACAGTATTACAGTTTGTCGATTTATGAGCTGAACTTATTAACACAGTATGTATATGTGTGTGTGTATATATATATATATATATATATATATATATATATATATATATATATATATATATATATATATATATATATATATATATATATATAT
The DNA here is from genome assembly GCA_012976165.1 of Labeo catla. Taxonomy (NCBI): domain Eukaryota; kingdom Metazoa; phylum Chordata; class Actinopteri; order Cypriniformes; family Cyprinidae; genus Labeo; species Labeo catla. The sequence continues at coordinate 613,143 of VONZ01000424.1, read as the reverse complement.
ATATATATATATATAATTTTTTTTTTTTTTTTTTTTTTTTTTGGTTATGCATGTGCACGTGGGTACTACTTATATGCACCCCTGCATATAAGTACTACTTTGTTTTATAAGGTAAATTCATATACACCCCCACACCCAGTTGCGATTGCGATTCACAATTGTGATCTCAACCAATTTGACAGCAAGTTGACAGCATCTTGACTCTGAGAAAAGAAAATGCAATGTGTGGACTGGCTTATTAAAAAAAAAAAAAACTTAAACAAAAAACATGCATACATATATTCTGATGCCTGTGCACCTGTAAACATCAAATTTAGAATATGATGGCATCCAGAATATAGACATAAACGGTGCATGTAGGCATACTGTACACTCCATGACGAGCCTTTAACATTGTTTCTTTAGATTATTAAAATGTCCTTTACACAGAAAAAAAAAAATTTTTTTTTAGAACTATTTATCTAAAGGTTCTTTGGGGAACCAAAAATAGTTCTTTTATGGCATCATTGTGAAAACCCCCTTTGGAAACCTTTATTTTTAAGTCAGGTCATTAAAATGACTGTCAAAAAGTGGTCCGAAATCATACTACAATGCGTACAATGTATTAATTTATTTCCTGTTTCATATTAATTCATTTTCCTGTTTTTGTACATGGTAGTTTCTTTGGTTACACAACTTGTAGTTCTACAGCACAGCCTGTAAACTGCTGATCCAATGACGGAAGAAAATCTCAGATGGCTCTGAATTAATAAAATGACTTGGTGTTTTGTTTAAGGAAGTACAGCAGAAATTATGCAACCATGAAAGGACATTACCAACATAGGGCTTCTTTTTATCATCCAGACAGAACGGGCAGTTAAGTAATTCAGCGGTTCAGTTCACAGCCCTTGAACACTTGTGGCCTTGAAAGGTGATTGGACCAGATTTGATGAAAGACTTATTTTATCTAGACAGCCTTGATTAGATTCGGCATGATTTAAACTGTGATGAATGCTGACAGAAGTATTTAGAATATCAAAAGTGAAGTTTGCATTAAAGTAGGTCAAGCTTTTACAGACTAGACTGTCTCTCTTAACTTTCAGTGATGAAATTTAAACCTTCTTCCTCCTTTTTCTGGCTAGATTTTCCTTGTTCCTCCTTATTTTGTTCAACATTTTTCTAGTCGGTTTTTGCACAACTGCTTTGTGAAAGAATCTTTGTTACTGTTGGCTTTTCCTGTCCTTATTGTTTGTGTATTTAAATAGGTGGTAGTGAGCTGGATTGTGCAATATCACTCTCTGTCAGCACTATTCTTTCAGCTGGTTTAGAGAGAGAGAGAGAGAGAGAGATGTGAAAGCGTTGGTTTGTGTGTTTGGGATGAGGGTGTGGTCAGAAAGGATTGTTGGTTGGTGTGGTGTTCCACAGGTTATTGGTATTAGTGTATTCAGATGCAACATCACCTCATTTGTCTAACCTTGGGCCACTTACACTCAGTGCATTGACCCCCAGCCAGTGTCACATTACCAAATTTGTATATAACTTAATTTTAAAGACAGTTTGTGAGTACTCAGATGTAAATGGTTATCTAACTTTGCAAACAACAGTTTATTATAATTAAAAACACGTGAGGATCATTTTTAATAAAGAAATGTGTGCTATAGAAATTCTGCTTTATTTATACGTGGAGTCTGCTCATTAGTCACCGTTGTATAACAATGGAAAAACTTCCTCTTTAAGACATTTTACACAAATCAGTAACAGAGTTAAGCTGGCCTTTAATTATTTGCTTGATTGAAATACAAATAGATAAAGCAAATGTGCTAAAAAACGTGTTTAGAAATTGGACAGGAATGCCTCAAAATATTTATTTTATTTTGTAAGTGTGAATTAGATTACACATTTGTGAATTATATGGAGTATTTAGAAGTTGAAAAAGAAGTCTCTTATGCTCAAAAAGGCTTCCCTGATTTAAAAAAAAAAACGTAAAAACAGCAATATTGTGAAATAATATTACAAAAATGTTTTTTGTTTGATTATGTTAATGTCATTTATTTCTGTGATCAAAGCTGAATTTTCAGCATAATTACTCCAGTCTTTAGTGTCACATGATCTTCAGAAATCATTTTAATATGCTTGATGATCAAGAAACATTTATTATTATTATCAATGTTGAAAACAGTTTGGCTGCTTAATAATTTTGTGGATAATTTTTTAACCTGATATGCTTATTCATCAAAATTTGTTGTCAGACTACCACAGGAAAAATTGGCATTAAAAATCGTATATTGGGTTTAATATTGAGTAAATGAATAAATTAATGCCATTTTTAAATGTATTATCTGTTTCCACCACCAACTGTGTTTAATATGTTTTAGGACACATATCTGACTCTGTCATGACTCATGAAAATAGGCTGCTTAAGTGGTTGAAAAAGAAACTTCTTGTGTCAAATCTATTACTGTATGGCTTGCGTTGGATTTAACATGTACCTTTTTATCATTTTATGTGCTTCCCTGGAAATCAATCCCATGGTCTAAGCTCAATGCACTACTCTTCATGCAATGGCTTAATTGAGATGCACATTCCTTGGTTATGAACAAAAAAACCCCACTTTTTTTTCTTTAGAAACATTGTAGTCACTATCGGAACAAATACATACAGTTTCTCTGGCTGCTTAGTTCATGTGTGTTTGTTTTAGTATGATTACTCTTCATGCGAAAAGTTCATGGATAAATTTGTGTCAAGTCACCGTTACTAACACGTTAGTGTGTTTTCCAATGGCAAAGGAGCAGGAGCGACTAATAGATTAAATGGTGAACTGATATGTTTACTAATAACTAATATAATGCATATCTGGAGAGATGGGACTCTCCCACGTTGCCATAAATCAGCCAGTACAAACAGAATAATGCTGTCTCACCATGCGCAGGGTGTTTTCTCATGTGTCTGATTGGGTGTGGAGCAGATCTGTTGAGTTCAGTGACCTTTGCGTTGAAAAGATTGAATCACATAGAGCAGGGATGGGTTGGTTGTTATTTTAAGCTAAGTTCTGTCTTGTTATTGTGTATTTTGCATTTATTAGTCTTTTTTTTTTTTAGATTTTTTTGTAAACTTAGTCACTGTGCTCCACTGAAATTATGACAGTTTCCAAGGTTTTGATTCCTCTTTAATCACAGTCATAGTGACAGCTGACTATACTGCAGCACTGTTTTTTTAGCCCATATGATCTATATTTCATATATTTATGTAACACACATATTCTACATTAAAATACATTTAGAATTAACAATGACTGCTGTACAAAGAGTAAAAAGAGTGTGGTCAGGTGAAACAGACAAGATGATGGTGGAAGATTTAGTTTAGAAACAAAACGCAAAAGCTCATGTTTGGCAATGCAGTATTCAAAATCACGTTATTCTCCCTCCCCTCTCTCTCTCTCTCTCTCTCTCTCTCTCTCTCTCTCTCTCTCTCTCGCTCGCTCGCTCGCTCGCGCTCTCTCTCGCTGATTGTTTTCATATTTCAGACTCGGATAGAGAAAGAAAAAGCATTAAATATAAATCTCTCTTGCGCTCTCTCGGTTTGCTTCATATTAGTGGTCGGCAGTGCGGTGGAAACATTCCCTTCATATTACTGCTACTAAAATTAATATAGCAAAACTCTTGCCTCATTCAAATTCAATTACTATTTGTTTGTTTGAAATGCAAGTGCAAATATCATGTGACCAAAGATAAACTGGAGCTTTCGTGTTTACTCTGTATCACATCTTAGGTATGTGGGTTCATTAGTTGTTAATAAAAGTTAATTAAAACTGAATTGATGAATGATGAATGATGCACTCACCTGTAAATTTGCATTAATGATCAGGGTGAGTAAGTGACATGTCAAATGCTCGGCAAGATTTGATGTGTTGCCTCGTGTGGTTTAAGAGATGAAGTCGGCAATGCTGATTTGTAATCTCCACAGTAGTGATGCGCTTGTATGTTTGATGTGGATTACAAAATCTGAGAATATTTGATTTCTCTATGAATTGGTTTATTTGAAAGTAGACGTTTCAGTCTCAGTAGATATATTTTTCATGGTAAGTATACACAGTTTTAAAGTTTTGCGCTCAAGTTCACAGATACCGCGATGGCAGAAAGCATATCCTGTTTGCTTTATTTTACAGAAGCGCAACGTTTTGTTGTTATTGTGAGTGCACACAAATAAACGTAGAGTGTTTACAGGTTCAAAAGATGTATTGCTTTTATCTGTATGACCAAAAATGACAGTATTTTAAAAGCAAGTGAGCACACCGGTGCCTCCATCTGTCACACAATGAGCGCGCTACTATTCAGCTTCCACACTAGGTCGACCGAGCCTCTGCTCATCGACTGTTAGGGGCAGCCCTAGTAGGTTGGCACATTTTTGCAAGACTTGTTTTGAGATGTTTTTAGGCAATTGTAGTTTTTGGTTAAGGCCTGCATTTATCATTTAGCCTTTAAGATCATCTAACACTAATCACTGATCAGCTTTTCTCTTTAAAATTCTCTGATGTGATTTTTAAAATGTTGCACTAAACACAGTAAAATCAGTAATGGTGCAGTTTAGCCTACATTAATAAATTCTACCATGATGTAACAAATGTGTTCTTTTTGTAGGGAGATCTGGCCAAAAAGAAAATCTACCCAACTTTGTGGTAAGTAGTCTGACATAACATGCTTTTACACACATTAATATTCACTAGTACAGTACCATTTAACTTTTTTTTTTTTTTTTTTAAATACACCCTCAGTTTTCCTGTTTTATTTTGTAGAAAACATGAAAACCCCAAAGATACTTTAATATGTAATGCATTTTATTAGACAGCTGACGAACACACAACTTTCAACAACTTAAATGTGTCCAGTATGCTGAAACAGCGCTGCTTTTTCCTACATACTCATGACCGGAAGGAGCGAAAGCACTCGACTTTGGTGTAATGAAAGCTCTGCTGCTTTCAAGTCTTGTATCGCACTTTTCTTTCATTAGCAATCACTCCAGCGTCCTTGTTTCACTTCCACGACTTTCAGCCCCACCCTGCTTCATAATACAGTGACCTTAATGTCTTTAATATGTTAGCTCATTAATGAACATGACTTCTGCACGAGTCCCGATGGATTGCAACGGCTGTGGGGATGAAGACAACAACTCCCATGATTCCACACGCAATCACAGTGTCATCAAACTACGCCTTCCTTTCTTTGTTTGTTTTGAATATGCGCCCTCTAGCTGCAAAAACGTACATACTTTGCCTTTAATGTTTTTGTTTTAATATATTTTTTTCAGGGTCATTTGAATTGAAAGTTCTTAAGAACAGCATCGATTTGAAATCAAAATATTGAAATATAAAAGTTTTTACTGTCAATTTGATCAAATTTAATGTGTTCTTGCTGAATAAAAAGAGTAATTTCTTTCAGAAAATATTATTGACACCTAAACCTTTGAACAGTATGAAGAATTTCTGTTTGTCTCTTGTAGGTGGTTGTTCCGAGACGGTCTTCTCCCTGAACAGACATATTTTGTGGGTTTTGCACGTTCTGATCTGACCGTGGATGCCATTCGCACAGCTTGCATGCCGCACATGAAGGTCACAGCTCAGAGAGTTTCTCCATATGCATTTTATAGATTTATCTCACAAGTATGTTAACATGTCCTCTCTGTTTTTCCTTCCTTCAGGTGGCAGACTCTGAGGCAGATCGCTGCGCTGCGTTCTTCAGTAGAAACTCTTACATCAGCGGGAAATATGCAGATGAATCCTCTTTCGCTAACCTGAACACTTACCTGCTGTCCCTTCCTGGAGGAGCTGAGGCCAACCGCCTCTTCTACCTGGCCTTGCCGCCCAGCGTCTACCATGACGTCACCAAAAACATCAAACATCAGTGCATGAGCACCAGGTGAGAAGTAAACGCGTGCAGTTTCTGTTGAATTTTCTAATTGTCTGTGTATGTGAGTTTGCCCAAGCGAGGTCTTTGGTCAAAAACAGCATATTTCCTGTGTATGTTTGGTAGAGGTTGGAACAGGATAATCGTGGAGAAGCCTTTTGGACGTGACCTGCAAAGCTCAGAGGAGTTAACCAGTCATCTCTCTTCTCTTTTCACTGAGGACCAGATTTACCGTATAGACCATTACCTAGGCAAAGAGATGGTCCAGAACCTCATGGTTCTCAGGTGTGGCTCTTTCCTGTTGTCTGTACCACTCTTTTAATCCCTCTCTGCCTGCTGCTTTTCACTGGCTGTCACACACAGTTGTCATTTATGCATAATTAAGGGTTAAAATCCACTAGGAAGCTTTTTTCCTCTGTATCTGTGTCTCATTAGTCATAGTTTTCTCTCATATTTCCTTTAAGGTTTGGAAACAGGATATTTGGTCCCATATGGAACCGGGACAGCGTGGCATGTGTTGTTCTGACCTTCAAAGAGCCGTTTGGCACCCAGGGCCGTGGAGGATATTTTGACGATTTTGGTATCATTCGGTTAGTTTTTTTTAATTTGAGATGATTTTTGCATCTGTTAAGTGCATGTTGTGAAAGTATAGTCTACCAAAAACTGAACCTGTTTGATTCATTTAAGCTGTACGATTTTCTCCTGTGGAACACAAAAGAAGAAATTTTTTAATGCTTGCACAATGAAAGTAAAAAAAAGAAACAAAAACCATGATGGGAAAATGCACATAATGAAAACTGTGTTTAAAAAAAACATTGCGCTTTCTGTGCATGAGGATTCCCTTTCAAAGGCTGAGAGGATTTTGATATTCTAATCGAGTTTGATTAGTAAATGAATGTGTTTGTGTCTGTCTTTATGTCCTCTCTTTTCTGTCTCTAGTGATGTGATGCAGAACCACCTGCTGCAGATGCTCTGTCTGGTTGCCATGGAGAAGCCTGCATCCACCAACTCTGATGATGTTAGAGATGAGAAGGTAACGAGCCGGTCAGCCAATGAACTGTGTGCAGCCGGCCCTTGCAGCACTCTTTTCTGGCACATATCCAAAATGGTCCTGAATTTAGCCTTGAGGAGCAAATGTATTAAATATATCCATCCATCACCACTGTCTTACAGTTAACCATTAGCATAAAAGGTTGGCGGACTGTAGAACGCATAAATTAAGGTCTTGGTTCCAAGATTACGCTCCAGGGTAGTGTCATTTTTGGTTTGTACTACAGAATAATTAAAATGTACATTATGGTAATAATTATGTGTAGTACCCAAAGGGTCAGGATTTATTTTTTCATTCATCTTTCTTTCTTTCTTTCTTTCTTTCTTTCTTTCTTTCTTTTTCTTCCCTATTTTTGTGTTTTATGTTTGTTGTTGTTAATTTTTTGTATGTGTGGTTTTTGATGAACACTGAAGTAGACTTGCATTTTCCCTTTCCTTGTTTGTTTGTTTGTTTTTTGTTTATTTTCATTTAGTTTGAAGTCTTTTAATCGTGTGAAGTAGACTTGTGCTTTTCACTGTCACTGTTTATTTTCTTTTGTGTTTTTTTTTTTTTTGTGCATTTTTTTTTTTTTTTATTTAATCTTTTAACAGTGTGAAGTAGACTTGCATTTTCTTTTTTGTTTAATTTATTTTGTACTTTGTTTTTTTTCCTTTTGAGGGGTGGGGTGAGGTTTTGATTAAACACTGTGAAGTAGACCTTGTATTTTCCCTTTTTCATGTTTTGTTTTTGTTTATTTATTCATTGTAATTTTTGAAGTTATGTATATTTATTTATTTTTGGGGGTATTTTTGTGTGTGTGTGTGTGTGTGTGTTTGTTTTTTTTTTGTTTTTTTTGTTAAATTAATTTTAACACTGAGAAATAGACTTGCATTTTTCCTTGCATTTTTTTTTTTTTATATTTATATATTTTATATTTACATTTTATTTATTATTATTATTATTATTATTATTATTATTATTTTTTTTTTATTTATTTTATTTTTTGTTTAGTTATTTATTTATGGGGTATTTTGGTATTTTCTGTGGTTTTTGATGAATTTTAACACTGTGAAGTAGACTTGCATTTTCCCCTTTTGTGTTTTTTTTTTTATTTTTTTTATTCATTTTTATTTTGTTCAAAGTCTTTTAATAGTGTGAAGTAGTCTTAGTTTACTGTTTATTTATTCTAAAGACTTATAACAGTATTAAAGTAGACTTGTGTTTTTTCCCCTGTTTGTATATTTATTCATTTTTATGTTTTGTTTTAAGATTTTATCATAGTACAAAGTAAACTTTTTTTTTTTTTTCTGTGTGTGTGTATGTTCAGTCGCATGTCATTCACAGCTTGGCTTACTGGTTAAAATACACAAATCCATGCTCAAGAAACATCCAGCTGAAGTACTTTTGTTGAGATGAATAGGAATTATCCTGGATAGCTCTCCATAGCCACTATAGACATCCTTTCTAATACATTTTGTTTTGCATGCTCTCTGTGTCCCTCTACAGGTGAAGGTGCTCAAGTGCATTAAGCCAGTCTCTCTTTCTGATGTGGTCTTGGGTCAGTATGTTGGAGATCCAGATGGAGAAGGAGAGGCAAAATTGGGTTATCTTGATGACAAAACTGTCCCTAAAGGCTCCACTCAGGCTACATTTGCCACAGCAGTGCTTTATGTAAAGAACGAACGCTGGGATGGTAAGTGATTGCTAATTAACTAATATTTACAGTCTGGCCAAGGATCTAAAGATTTGACCTCTCTGATACTGTATTCGACCTGTGGCTTTATCTGAAATCAAGAGTGGCCTTGGCACTGCTTTAGTAGCTCAAATAAATTAGTTAAATGAGAAGCATTACTAACTCTTTGGTCTAAACAGTTAACTTTCAGCACGTACGTAATATGTAATTTATTATGCATGTCCTAAATATGTAATCTATTCCTATGATCAAAGCTGAATTTTCAGCATCATTGCTCCAGTCTTCAGTGTCACATGATCCTTCAGAAATCATCCTAATATGCTGCTTATATAGCATATAGCAGCCTTTTTCTTCCTGAATGTACTGATATTTTATTAAATAATTTGATAACTTCTCTCTCCAGGTGTTCCCTTCATCCTCCGGTGTGGAAAGGCTCTGAATGAGAGGAAGGCAGAGGTGCGGCTGCAGTTCACTGATGTTCCTGGAGACATCTTTGATTCTCAGTGCAGGCGGAATGAGTTGGTGGTCCGTGTGCAGCCCAACGAGGCCATCTACGCCAAGATGATGAGCAAGAAACCTGGAGTCTATTTCAGCCCTGAGGAGACAGAGCTGGACCTGACCTACCACAGCAGATACAGGGTAAAACACACTTTTGAATCATTCATACTGTATGTTTCTCTGTCCTGTTAGGCAACTATGACTATATGATATTAGAAAAAAGTTAATTTCCTAAAGGGAACCCCAGGTATTAAGACATGTATGGCTTAATATAACAAAAATTATGTCTCTTACTGAAATATGTAGTCGAAAATCCATGAAAGATTTGTGTTATTTAAAAAATCCACATTGTTTTATACATATTTTGCCGTATGGGGGGTGCCATTATTTCAGTGACATCAAATGGTTGCACTCCGGCACTACCTGTTGCTATTTTTACCACAACACAACTCGGAAAGTAAAATACTGATACAATGCCACATTGAGGCTTTTGGTTGTAATTGTCAGTCGAAGGGCAACAAGAGAAGCGATGTAAGTCTTCACTGCTTTCCTAGCGATAAGAAGAGGAGAAAAGAACGGGGAGATGCCTGTGGACGAATAAAACTTCATAAAGACGTGCGTCTTTGTTCTCTCCACTTTAGCTCTGATACCTGTAAGCCTTTTAGTAGATCACAGCTACTGAAAGAGCTACAAATGACAGAGACAAGAAACGCTAGATGCCATCCTGACACTTGTCATGACGCCACAGCCACTGAAGGAGTTTCTCAACATGGATTTCACTCGATATCCAGGGGCATTTAGACTTTCTGGGGGGAAAATCGATGGTACGGCATTTGGTTTATATCCATCACCATCTTTAAGCTCTTTCAGTAGCTGTGGCCATCGTATCAGTACTTTATTTTCCGAGTTGTGTTGCGGTAAAAATAATAACAGTAGGGCCCTATGAAATCCATTTAATTTGTTCCCAAATTCTGTTTTTTTTTTTTTTTTTGCCCAGATTCCATTTTTTCCATTTTAATTTTTCTGGACTCTTTTTTTTTAATGATTAAATTACATTTTATTAATCAAAAAGCAAATCTAATTAATTAAAATTATGAAACTTATATAATTTAACATTAATTTATTAAAAGGTTAACAAAAATTACGTTTAGTGCGCTGTGAAATGTTTTATTTTTTCTCAACGTCTGTTTTATTGTTACCAAATTCTGTTTAAGCATGTCTAATTATTTGAATGCATAAAAACAACCTACTTTATTCATTTATTTTACAATAATATTGTAATACAATACAATATTTACATTTATCTGATTATCAAATTAAGGCTTTCAATCAAATGAAAATTAAAGAAACGTTTGTTTAATTCATCCAAACTTTGACAAATTCCGTGACATTCTGTGTTATAAAGTAAATTCTGTTTTTACGACTGGATTCTGTGATTCCGTCAGTGTTTTCTGCATTGTGGAAATCATAGGGCCTTACAACGGGTAGCGCCAGTAGCTCACTGAGTGCAGCCATTTCATGTCATCAAAATATTGGTGCCCCCCATAGTCCAAAATATGTATAAAACGATGTGGATTTTTTTTCAAATAAAGCCTTTCAGGGGTTTTCTACTACATATTTCAATAAGAGACATCATTTACATTATATTAAGTCATGCAAGTCTTAATACCCCGGGTTCCCTTTACTAAAAGCACAGACAATCTTTACTAAAAGCACAGACAATCTTTATTAAAGTTACTTCCTTTTCTTTTTAATAAATGTGCATTTCTTTGTTCTCCCTTTCCAAAGGACGTTAAGCTGCCTGATGCCTATGAACGTCTGATTTTGGACGTCTTTTGTGGCAGTCAGATGCATTTTGTACGAAGGTGCGTATTGCAATGACTGGCACACTAATGTAAATGAAATATGATGTTATAGTAATTCTGAAACAAACCATTTCTGAATTTGCCTTATTTTATTAAAGTGATGAGTTGAGGGAAGCCTGGAGAATCTTCACTCCTCTTCTTCATCAGATAGAGAAGGAAAAGACACCACCCATCAAATACAAATATGGAAGGTAAAACATGCTTTTTTTAAGTGAGTAACTTTTTTTTTTATTAAATGATGTGCAGTGTACCTCACATTCTCTCTGGCTCTCTTTCTCATAGTCGTGGACCTGCAGAGGCCGATGAGCTGGTGCAGAAAGTGGGCTTCCGCTATGAGGGTACATATAAATGGGTGAACCCACACAAACTGTGAAAGAGATAAGGAGCCTGATTACAAAAAAACAGCCTAAGATGAGTGCCTGAAGTAAAAGAGAGAAAAGGGCACTTTAAAAGTATTTGAAGATGCACTATGTTTCAGCACTGCATTTAAAGAAGAACCAACAAGATTAGCAAACCCTTTTTTTTGGATATTATGAATTATAACAAGCTTACTATATGATGCTTTATATTGCATTCCTCATATTATTTAGTTCTGTATTTCATTGGACTGAACAACATTTACAATTTTTGCTTATGCACTTAAGCATCATGATTTTCATACAAATTTTATACTGCACTGTCATTCCCTTGGTTCTTTATTCTTAAAGAAAAACAAAGCTTCTGTTATGCATTCCTTTTTACACAAGCAGAAGTCTTAACATTAAATGCTGCTCAGATTTCAAACGTGTTTTATAGGCAGAAAGTTGGTATGAAGTGATTGTGTTCATGTTTTTTTTTTTTGCATTTTTGGTAGCAAGCTTATTTAAATCTGAATTGAAATGCTATAATTGGACCACTAAAAAGAAATATTCCAGAAATATACAGGGATTAGGAATGTATGGGTAATAGTGTCTTTTGTTTCTAGTTAACATGTATGTAAATTGCATTTCACCATGTCTTAAGGTTCCCACCGATTGGCTAAATGAGCCATGAATATGTTTAGTCTTATTAAAGCAGATGTATTACATTCCACATCTCTCTGTAAATATTTTAATAAATGAGTTTTGATGTACTTTGTTACATCACTCTCATAATGTGAGGCTAATTTGGGCATGGTCTCTTTCTGCTCGCTATCGCTTTTGGTTTCAGACACTGAAACTAAATTTCAACATCCTGTCAGGGTGCCTAAAACAACCAATTTATTAGAAGATTTTGGGAATACTTGCTTGCCTGGCTTTAGTAATGCATTTTTAATTTCTGGTGATGTTGTTTTTTTTTTTTTGTTTTTTTTGATGCTTCAACATGTAAAAGTTCTGCCCAGTGTTTTCTATTTTATTATAATAGACAGTTACTTTTACAATAAAGCGTAATTCTGATGCCTCACATTGCTTGTGTCTCATTGTTTTTTTTTCATCTGGTCATTTCAGTTCATATTTTCCTAATATCTTGTAAAGCTAATATTGTAATAAAATTACTGAGTGAGTATTCCTTTTATCCAGGTCTGGAGAAGACATGGGGATTTCTGTAGTGAAAGTTCATTGCTTTTCGAATGTCTGTTTGTTGGCCTGTATACATACATGTGTACACATACAGTCACACCAAAAATTATTCAGACACCAGATATAATTTTTGATATTTTTTACTGGTGGGTGCAGGAAACTACAGTTCATTTATGTAAGTGAGGATAGCAAAATAAAGTAAACTGTGACATACCCAAAAAGTCTTCATACAGTGGACTACCAGTGAAATTTGGGACCAAAATTTTATCTGACACTTTGACCTGACCATGTTTTGTTACATACCTTTATATCAAAGTTATCTGATGAATTATCATTATGAATTAGTTCTGTACACAGTTTAACTCTTGAGTTCTTGTCATATTTTATTACCATTTTCTGAACTATAACGAATAAATGTGAGAAATGTTGAAGGTGTCTGAATAGATTTTGTTTTGTAAGAGCTTTGAGATCTGTAATAAAATTAAATGTATAAAAACAGAATGAAGGCTTGAAATATAGAGTTTAGCTCAAATAATGACTCTTATTTTCAATCATAAATACGATTTACAATACACATAATTTATTAAAAATAAATAAACCAGAATATAAATCTTTTATGAATCATTTTATATGAATCCTGGTTTCGTCTAACGTCATTTTGGCTAGAACTTTTTCACGGACTTTTATTATAGTTATCACCGGAAGAACTTTACTATTCGTGTATCCGTCTTCCGGTCATGGGCAACATGGTTGTAGAGGTGTAGCTGTGTTCATCTGCCTGCTTATTCGACTCTATTGAAAAACTGTGTCTATTTGACGGCTGTATTTATATCGTATAATATATTAATCAAGCAATCCAGCGGGCAAAATGAATATACGCAACGCACGGGTGAGTAAGTGAAAGCGAAGACAGACATTAGTGTAGCCATCTGACAGTGGCTGTGTCTCAAAACCCATTTTGGCCATCAAAGACGCGTCCCGGACGATGAACCACGGAGTGTATTTAGTATTATTTATTTGTCTACCTACCTTTGGCTTTTTGTTTTCATGACTCATTCACGCTTTGCAGTTTAACAGTTTTTAAAGGGACCGCGTTCTGTACTTTAGTATCATTTTGTGAGGTACACTTACGTCAGTAAAGCACCACAGCAGTCGTTATTTAGCTAAACAAGACCATTTTCCAGCTTCTCTTTGAATGTAGTGGCTAGTTTTGGCTAGTGTGTTTTACGTAAATGATTCAGTACTATCGCAGGTGGCTGGTAGAGAACTGCTTGACTCAATGATTTTCTCTTTCACACGTTTTCAGCCAGAGGACCTGATGAACATGCAGCACTGCAACCTGCTGTGTCTTCCAGAGAACTATCAGATGAAGTACTATTTCTACCATGGCCTGTCCTGGCCACAGGTCTGCTGCTGTGAATGATCTTTATACTGTTTACTGATCATCATATGATGAACTGCTTTACTGAACAGATGTGTTTGTTTTCCAGCTGTCATATATAGCAGAGGATGAGAATGGAAAGATAGTGGGATATGTTTTGGCTAAAATGTAAGATTTGTTTTTCTTTATTGCTTGCATGTGTTGAGAACAGCTCCAAGTTGTTAAGTTAAAGGTATAATCCACAGAAAATTGAGAATTCTGTCATCATTTAGTTACCCTTTTGTTGTTCCGAACCTGGATGCCTTTTTTTCCTGTTGTGTAACTTGTGACCAAACTGTTCGAAAAAAAGTCATACTGTTCCAAATTGGGATAACAAGAGGTTGAGTAAATAATGGCAGAATTTTCATTTTTGGGTGAACTGTTCATTTAAGAGAGCTTATTTTGTAAATAGTTATAATGAATGTATTTAATTATGCAATATGTAACATAATTAAGATAAAAAAATTGTAGTATTATTTTTAGGGTTGTCAAACAGTTAATCACAATTAATTGCATTCAACATAATTATGTGTTTACATACTATATGTGTGTGTACTGTGTATTTATTATTGCGTATATATAATTACGCGTATATAAATACAAATACATATATATATATATTTTATAAAATATTTATATGTATATGTTTATATATAATTTATAATATATCTTAAATATATACATGCATGTGTGTGTAAATATATATACAGTAGTCAACATTTGAAGTGGATCAAAACCTTTCATCAAAGTTGTCCTAAAACCAAAACAATACCCGTTCTTGTCTTAGGACAGCTTTGATGAACTTTTTCTGATCCACTTCAAATGTTGACTACTGTATACATACATAATAAATATACAGAGTACACACACACATATAGTATGTAAACATAAACTTTTATTTTGGATGCGATAAAGCATTTGACAGCCCTTATTATTTTATGTTAATTACATATTTTACAATTTACAGGGAGGAGGATCCTGACGATGTTCCTCATGGACACATTACATCACTGGTTAGTGTTTTTAATCTGCAATTTACATTTGCAGTCATTTGTGCTGATGTTGTCTTTCATTCTGTCTGCATGTGTATAAATAAATGCACAACTGTGTCTCAATACAGGCAGTTAAACGCTCTCACAGGCGTCTTGGACTGGCTCAAAAACTGATGGATCAAGCCAGCAGAGCAATGATTGAGAACTTCAATGCCAAATATGTGTCTTTACATGTCAGGAAAAGGTAGGATCTACAGTCTCGTCATATCAGGCTTGAGATTTTCCAGAGTGATTTTCTTGATTATGTTTCTGTTTGAATTTCAGTAACCGGGCCGCTCTTCACTTGTATTCAAACACACTTAAGTTTCAGTGAGTATCACTGCTTTTTTCCCCCATTTCTGTTATGTTTGTATTGTGAAAGAATATGGACTGTCAGTCAATTAAAACTAAATGAATGAATTACAAATTTAGTTTCATAAACTGCTAGATGGCATGTAACAGCATGGTTTAATTGCAGTTTAAAAGTAGTTCAACTTCAGAAACATCAGTATGATTAAATGCATGATTAACTGTTAGTTTAAATACAGGGTGTCCGCGGGGTTGTAAAAGGTAGTAAAAGGTAGTAAATGAAATTGGCCAAAATTAAGGGCATTAAAAAGTATTAAAAAGTAATAAACGTCATCTGACGAGGTATTAAATTTTCGAGCCCAATTTTTTTTTAGATAAATTTAAATTTGTGTTAAGTGCAGGCCTTTCTTCTAAAATTTGCGTGGATTTATTTATATGTTGAGAGTAGGACCTGAGCGATATCATGTGAGGTTGTGTTCGTTCGCGCGCGCGCTGAAACAAACTGGGTACCGGGCTGGCTTGCTGCCAAACATGTAGGCGAGCTCGCTTCCGTTCAGTAATTAAATTAAAACATGGGGAAATGCAAGTTTTCGGACCTCTGGCTGGAGGACTCAAGATTTAAAGACTGGCTTAGGCCAGTAGTTGGGAACAGCCGCGAGGCTTATTGCAACGTCTGCAAGAAGACGATTAATGTAACCTGGGTGGGGGTGAATGGCGTCAAATCGCATATGGAATCAAATAGCCATCAAGCTAGGATGCGCGGACGTAGCGAGCAGCTTCCCATATCAATGTTCTGCGTTACGGCTGCATCAACGACCTCAACCTCCACTGCTTTGCCCTCAACATCGACTGCTCTCCCGATGCAAACCACTGCCAGCAGTAGTCCTAGCAGCATCGTCAACAGGTGCGTGACAGACGTCAGACAGCAGACGCTATGCCCCATCACCACCGCTACATTGCGAGCTGTGGTGTTTAGACCTAGCAACTAGGGCTGTAATCGGGCCTTAAAAGTTAGGCCCGATAGAGCCCGAGCCCGACAAGTATATTTTGATTGGTAGCTTTTTAAAGGCCCGAACCCGTTTACAGCCCGACATTATTCAAATGTGCGCAAGCACACAGCTCTTTTGCCTTTTGTCAAGAATGAGTCATTTATACATGTTTTAATACAATTTATTAATGACTAACGTAGGCTATAGGCCACTTGGAAGTTGGAACAAAGAAATAAAATAAGTCCAATGTAACATCGTAACATCTTAGCACTCTAAATAGGCATACACTTAGCCAACGCGCAATAAAAAAGACTCTTTCTTATATTAAATTAAGATAAGTTCTAAATTAAGATGGGGTTTTGGCAATAACGAAATTAAGATAAAGGCTCCGCGGGATTTGCTTCGCTACTTTTCTCCACAATCCGGCCTCAACGCGACGGTGAATAGCATCTGAAATGTAATAAGAGAATAATGCCAACATTAGCCTATATACTCTATCTACATTATGCATTTAAGACTCAATTAATATTTTGTTATAATTGAAAAACCTTTACTCACCAAGATTAGGGTACATATTTTTGTGGAGGAAAATGATTGAATCCACTGTAGTTTCAGCGCGGTCCTGCGTTCACTGATGGTGCGTCCAGCAGTACTGAACACCCTTTCACTGCTGCTGCTACTGGCCGGGATGCACAGTACTGATCTGGCAAATTTTGCCAAAACGTAATCACCAGAGGCAAGCCTCCGTTTCACCTCCCCAGCATCCATTTTCGCATCTTTCTCGCGCTAATCGAAACGCATCACATGGCCGCTCATTTACCGCGCAAGCCGGAACGCAAGCCCGAGCCCGTGTAAAATGATAGAAATTAAGCCCGAGCCCGACCGAACCCGTCGGGTCCTGTCAGGTTTCATTGGGTTCGGGGCAAAGATCTTCAGCTCTAATGCAATTGTTACTTTTTGACATTGATTAAAAATTATGGACAAAGGCCCATTGTGACATCTTGATTAATCCCTCTGCTTTACTTAAATGTATCAGCTTAATTTATTTTAATAACACCTGTGCTTACTGCACGGCCACCTCTTTTTTTAGATTGCTCACACATCAGACTTACTGACTAATGATCTATGAAGAAGATGTCTCCTTCCTCTTCTGTCTTTATTTCTATTCTTATATCTGTAGGCAGTTTTTGAGTCCAGTGTTGATGTTAAGTTATAATGACCTTGTTACATTGTGATGCAATATGTTATTCCATTTGGAAAGATATTTAATTTACGCCACTACAGTTGCAGCTCTAAGTCGCGCTGGTATTAAATTTTTTTTTGAAGGTTTTAAAAAAGGTAGTAAAAGGTATTAAATTCAACTTAAGAAGTTCTGTATATACCCTGAAATATAATTGCACTAAATTAGTGTTAAATTGACAGCACTAGAATAAACCTGTTTTCAAGACTGCCTGAGAATTTAGCCACTATTTATAACTGCGTATGAATATTAGGAGTGGGAATCTTCAGGCACTTCACGATCAAATCCGATTTGATTCTGGGAGTCACGATCCGATTCCAAAACGATTCTTGATCCACATTTTTTCCCCAATTAATTCTTCTGCTGTGCAAATACATCTTTATAACCATACAGTTTAACCAAAATAGCAGTTTCTGTGCTTTTTGTTTATAGTTTCACGATTCAATTCAATTACGATTTTCATTATCAACTCACGATGCGTCACATTCTCGGTTTTCAATATTACTGCACATGGTTACATTTTCATATAAATTTTATATCAAATTTATTTTGTGCAAAATGTACTTATATAAGCAGGCTACTTTTTAAAACAATTACCTATTTAAAATAAGTGTTCATTAAGTATCCAAAAGTTAACAGACAATAGATATGGGTATTTCTTTTTTCCTCAGCATTATTGCCGTTTGACTATTACTGATGTGATCAGCTTTAACAGATTACATGCACATCAGATATCAGATGTTTTGTCTTGCTCTGAAAACATCACTGTCTGTGTGAACATCAATTTCATATAAAAGTATTCGAAAATGCAAGTGCATTTAACCACAGCCGCAATCAATCTTTAGGACAACGAACACAAAGCTCACATGAAAGTCTGTCAGTGCGTGAGTTTCGTGCATCTAATAGTACTGCATTCCAAACGGCGTTAATGAAAGCGTATCTAAAGTAAAACACGGTGGGTGGAAGCACACACTGTCGAGCAATGTGCACGTGCCTCACGGCGCAAATTCTGTGCAATGAAGCCCGCCACGTCTCTAGCGCGCACACGTGCCGTATGCCAGGAAAATATTCAGAATCGTTGAACAGAGAATCGTTATGCATCAGAAAATCATTTTTTTTTCCTCCCACCCCTAATGAATATGCATCATGATAAATTGGAAAGACATTAAAGGAATAGTTTACCCAAAAATGAAAACTGTCAGTTATTCACCTTCAGGTTATTCCAAACCTGTAAGAGTTTGTTTTTTTCTGTTGAACACAAAAGAAGATTTTTTGAAGAATATGGGTAACCAAACACCTAATGGTCCCCACTGACTTCAGTTGCATGGAAAAAAAATACTATGAAAGTCAATGGGGACCATCAAGTTTTTAAAAACTTTTTTCTTTCTTTAAAAAAAAAAAAATCAATTGTGTTCAACAGAAGAAATGAACTTATATAGGGTTGAAACATCTTGAGGGTGAGTAAATGATGATAGGGTTTTTTTTAGTTTTGTTTTTTTTGGGTGAACTATCCCTTTAAGTGCATTGTGTTCTTTCCTGTACAGTTGAGGTCGTAAGTTTACACCTTGCAGAATCTGCAAAATGTTAATTATTTTACCAAAATAAGAGGGATCATACAAAATGCATGTTATTATTTTATTTAGTACTGACCTGAATAAGATATTTCATATAAAAGACTCTACAAGAGAAAATAGTTACATTTGTTTTGTTGACCCTTTTCAAAAGTTTACATACACTTGATTCTTAATACTATGTTGTTACCTGAATGATACACAGCTGCGTTCTTGGGTTTTTCAGCATTTGTGTATTTGAACCATTTCTAGAATTGACTGTACTAAATGAAAAAAATATGATATTTAGGCAAAATAAGAAAATTGTACACGCCTTCATTCTGTTCAATAGTTTACATCCCAGACTCTTGATGCATCGTTTTTCCTTCTAGAGCGTTCATCGGTGAGCGTTTAAACCTTCTGTAATAGTTGCATATGAGTCCCTCAGTTGTTCTCAGTGTGGATAGATTGATGTCAAAATCATACAGTCATTGTTGGAAAGGGTTCAAATACACAAAAATGTTGAAAAACCAAAGAATTTGTGGGACATGAAGGATTTTCAACAGGCAGTTAAACTGTTCAAGACAAACAAGGGACTCATGAATATCTATCATTAAACAAAAAAACACAGCAGTGGATCATTCAGGTAACAACACAATGCTAAGAATGAAGATTATGTAAACTTTTCAACAGGGTCATTTTTATAAATTCAATTATTTTCCTTTTTAGACTTGTATGTAAACATCTTGTATGTGAAAGATCTTATTCAGGTTTCTTATTCATCTTATACCCTCTTATTTTGGTAAAATAATTACCATTTTGCAGATTCTGCAAGATCAATGTAAACTTTTGACCTCAACTGTATGTAATGATACTGCATTGTATCACACTAAGTAGTCATACTAAATATTTTCATGATGCTGTGTTGCAGGATCAGTGAAGTGGAGCCCAAATATTATGCTGATGGAGAAGATGCTTATGCCATGAAAAGGAATCTCACACAGATGGCAGATGAGGTATGTGGGGTCACAATTATATATCATTATGCAATAAAAATGCAACTTCTTTTTTTTTTACCCTAACTTTCCGAATTATTTCCCTAAATGTTACCTGAACCTCTATACTGACTGAACATAAGTGGGAGAGTAACACAGAAAAAAAACATGTTTTAATCTTCTGGGAAACAAACCACAAATAATCCGTTTCCCTCTTCCTGGATTTTCCCAACAGTTTGATTAGGACTTTAACAGTATCCATGATGGCTGCTGTATCTATGCTGAACTATGTACTATGCTTGTGCCAACTTGGAGTTTTGAGCCAAGTGGTTTGGGGGGCGGGGGGGGGTATTCTTCAGATTCAGTGTCACCAATTAGCAAGTGTACTCGCTCAAAAACACATTTAACACATTACACTTACCAGTTTGCTTCCATAGTCAGTTGCGGATGCTGGTAGAGACGTTTACTTAATTACTAGGCAAAACACTAACTTTTTCTGATGTGTGCAGTTGCAGAAACCAGGTGTTCGTCTGTGGGGCTCAGAGGCGCCACCGTCTCAGGACACATCTGTGACTGGCCTGGTGGAGAAGCTGACGGTGCAGGATGGAGAGAAGGAAGGAGATGGAGACAGCGGAGGAGAGAGTAAAGAAATGAGCGAAGTCAGCGAGGCCACGGAGAGCACAGACGTCAAAGACTCCTCATCAGACTCTTAACTCACATCTCTGTGTGTTCACACCCATCATATAGGTTTCAAATTGGTTTACAGTGTTTATATGCTCTGATGGTTTTATTTTCAGAATACAGGAAAGTGAACTTGTAAAAGCGGTTCATAACTATGAAATTATTTGTGAGGGGATTTGTCAATAAAATTGAAGAGTAAACATCATTTGTGGTGGTGTCATTATTCTGGCCAAAATTTATTTTTTATGAGATTATTATTATTATTATATTTTATTTTTAGTTTTTTACATTTCTGTCATAAAAGTTAAAGGAATAGTTCACCCAAAAAAAATTAAAATTCTGTCGTTAATTACTCACCATCATGTCATTCCAAATCTGCAAGAACACAAATTTAAGAATTGTTTAAATATCTGTAAAAATAAGTTTTGTCAGGACTGCTGTGTCAGCAGCATCATAATCATACGTCATGGTACTCTCGTGAACGCACAGCAGAGACTGACATGGATGAAAAGAAATGGTTGAATAAAGTCTTTTTTTTTTGTTTTCTTTGGGCACAAAAAGTATTCTTGTAGCTTCATAAAATTAAGGTTGAACCACTGATGTCATATGGATTATTTTAATGATGCCCTTACTACCTTTCTGGGCCTTGAACATGTCAGTTTCATTGCTGTCTACAAAGGGTTTGCGCTTACATCACAATTTGGTCAGTTATGATGTAAACAACAGCATGAATTTCAATTGCAATTTATTAATTTGTTCTTTTGATTAATAGTTTATGTTCTGCTAATTTATGCTGTGTAAACCATGGAAAAATTGTGTGGAAGCTGCTAAATCATAGAGAAGGACTTTTTGAAGGAATATTTTGACAAACTAAAGTTAATAGGTATGTATGAGCGATATTAAGATATTAGCCTAATTTTCTTTGCCTACCTGACCAGAAATCATAAGAACAAACACGAATGTTGTCAAGATTCTTGACCTGGAAATCCTGGTGCCATTTGGCCAACCACAAACACCTTTTGTTCCTCAGACAGTTTTTGCACTCTTCTCCTTCATTTGTTAGCACTTTTGGCAGACTATAGTACTCCAAATGTTTTTCCCAATCCGACCGATTAGTACAGCCCAAAACATGACAATAATTGGCCATTTTCAGCAGCAATAATCAGCAAAATATGTGAATTTTGTAAGGTTCAGTGGCATTGTTTACGTTCTGTGCCGCCAATATGGCCGATTGATGATGCGTCGTGAAAACGCTATGCAGGGTCAGAAAGCTCTCGGATTTCATCAAAAATATCTTAGTGTTCCGAAGATGAACACAGGTCTTGCTGGGTTTGGAACAACATGAGGGTGAGTAATTGACAGAATTTTTATTTTTGGGTTAACTATTCCTTTAATGAGAATGAAAGACCCATTTTACTTCTATAATCTGGAGAGCTAGAAAAAATGTGATTGGACAGAAAATGTGAAGTGCAGGAAAAATCATCCTTTGAAAAAGAATGTTTAAATATCTGTAAAAATTTGTTTTGTCAGAGATTAGTATTATTTTGCTAACATAGATAACAGACTAAAACCCGCAAAAATCGAATGCCGATTTTATTGCGGCGGCGCCTTTAAGACTCACATGAAGTGACCGCGCTTTGTCCCCTGGCAAAATGTGATGATGTGAGTCTTGTTTATGTTTTGTTTACGTTAAAACACCTGCAATGTTGGAAAATGCACATTTTGTTATTTTTATAATGGAGATTAACATACCTGTAAATTGTGCAATTGTTGAATAAAGCATTTAAAAAAAAAAAATTACCGCGCTTTGCCACGCTTTGTCGGCTACAATATAGTTTCAAACGGCTCTATTATTCAAAATCTTTGCAAAGCTGCATGATATTGAGACATTTTTAAAACAATCTTCGATTGAATGTGTCGCATAAACTGTTAAAACCAGCCTGACATAAACAGGGACCTTGTTAAAAATAAACAGGCAAAATGTTGGGATCCCTCAGAAGGATGTGCAGAGCGACAGATGAGAAGCTTACCCACAGCCGGAGACAGCACAAGGTTTGGCACACTTTTTCTCATTTTTCTCACTTCTGGTGTTTGTGAAGAATAGCATATATCCCACTTCGTCTTTATCACTGTGACTGGGGCCGGCCAAGTTATCGACTAACGTTACTAAATACAGGCCTTGCGAAAAGGTGGGGGGCGCCCACTATGTATGTGTTATGTAGTGGGTAGTTACATAACGTTACTAACAAAGGCTCGTTGCTGTAAAACTAATGTCTAAAATACCTTTAAAAATACTTTTTGAGAAGGCGAGGTTTCACTGTGGTCCAGCAGAGGGCAGTAATGTTCTAATTTTGCCAATTCCACTTTGCATAATCATACTAGTGCAGGGCGTCTTCAACAATTATTAGGTCATGGCTAAACTTTAACTTCTTAACTGTAGCTTTGGTTAAAATTATTGTAAATTATAGTATACTCTTTTTTTTTGTTGTTGTTGTTGTTTAATGCATATGAGTTCCCCCCCCCCCAACAAATTAGTTTAAGAGCAAGTATTAATTGGCTGACCCTTGTGTAGGAAGAGAAATGCAACAGAATTATTGGGAAAAAAGGTTTCTGCATGAATTATCTTAATAACAGTCACTAGAAAAACATAATTAAGAAAAGGTCCAGAGTGACATTTAAACTATCAAGTTTATTAACACGATAAATACATGAACACAAATAAAAGAATGCATTTTTTCATGTGCACTATGTGTAGCCATTCACAGACGTTCACACCATTCAGTGAAGTGGTTAATATGAATAGATGTGCATGTTGAATTTCACAGTTTAGGACCTCATCAAAGTGCCTATCATGTTATGGCCTATTCTTATGTAACAGTTCACTTGTCCAAGGCAGTGCAGCTACCTCTCCATTCCCAACCCCCTGGGTCAAATGATTTGAGTACACGCTACTCTCTCCATTAGTTGAGGAGCACCATGGAATTGTTTGGCCACATGAACTGCTCTCTCTCCATGACCTTTCTGATGTTGGCCCTCGCCCTCTGTGCGGTCTCTTTATGAAGGCATGTGTGTGGCTCAGAAGAGACTGGTTTCACTTGACTCGAGGATTTTTGGAAGAGGTACCTGTGGATGTGAAACAGAAGTATAAGCTCTTTTGAAATGATATGAACACTTTGTTCTTGGACTCACTGGATCATTGACAAATTTCTGCTGGCATTACAAAAATCGAAGTTGATAATATATAAAAAAGTGAAAAGACACACCTCTTTTCAACAAACAGCACAATAAATGTGTGGAATAAGTTATGTTTAAGTAACCATTATGAGTTAAGTTTAATACTTTAGGTTAGTGTGAAAAAAATTAACCATAGAGAGTTACCATTACAAACTGTTTGACATTACAAAGGGTTTGAGTAAAAAATATTTACCTTCAAAAATAAGAACTTGCCAGCACATTTTCACATTTAATTTATTAATTCAAAAATAGCTCAGTGAAATTCATTGTTACAATTATACTTAAAGCATATATTCTTGTTAATATATTGTCAGCCAGGTGATAATGTGAATGTTCTGTTCATAAATATGCATGATCACTGACTAACAGTGTGATTTATATGAAAACATTTTTACATTAAAACATAATTCCATTACACTTCAGATTTTTTTAAGTATAGTCTGTTTGAGTTGCTCATGCCAGCCATCACTCAAATTCTTGGGGGCCAGGAAAAGAATTTTAATGGTTCACCCCACACACTGAGTAATCTATGGAAGTATCATAAAGCAGTGGTTCTCAACAAGTGCATTGTTACCCAAAAAACTGGGTTAAAAAGTTGCAATTCTGTTCTGATAGCATCACATACAGCTGGGGGAAAACTATGCTAAATGCAAACTAGCATAGCAAAACAAATTGGCTTATCAGATTTTAAAATAAAGTAGAAAGTACTTATCTTATGTTTAGTTGTTGATGTCAAAGTGCATTCAGCCAAACAAACTAGTATCTTAGCAGTGTATCCTTTTATAGAAGCTGATAAAATGCAAAAACTACACAAGGTAAAAGAAAATACCTTGAAAATTAAAAAAATTGTACATTTTCCTAGATTCAGACAATGTCTTGTTATTAATTTTGTAAGGGCCAACGTTCTTGGTCTTCAACCCTGCAACCCGAAAACGTCCCAGGTTACGTATGTAACCATGGTTCCCCGAGGGAACGAGACGCTGCGTCAAACGCTTGGGGAACGCCTCCAGCGTGAGCACGCTCTGAATCACATGTGTAATCAGTCCAATAGAGAAGCGAGACGTCATAGGCGGGTGACGTCACGGACCAGGAAGCTTAAAAGCACGTGCGCCGGCGCCGGCATTCAGCTTAAATAAGAAGCGAAGTGCTAGCAGGGATGCAGGAAGTAGGGCCTGAGACGCAGCGTCTCGTTCCCTCGGGGAACCATGGTTACATACGTAACCTGGGACGTTCCCCTTCAGGAACTCGAGCTGCGTCAAACGCTTGGGGAACGCTATACCCACGCCGCCCTAGTTACAAGTCCCTGCCTAGTGTGCTAGGACAGGAGAACAGAGGAGCCAGGAGTGACTCGCAGGTCTAGATCATAAAATCTGACAAAGGTAAGGGGCGAGGACCATCCCGCAGCGTTGCAGATGTCCTGCATAGGGACACCAGAAATAAAGGCTTTAGAGGCAGAAATGCCTCGAGTAGAGTGGGCCTTAACCCCCAATGGAGAGGGAAGGCCCGAAGACTCATAAGAAAGAGTGATGGCATCCACGATCCAGCGGCTAAGGGTTTGCTTAGAAGCAGGGAGGCCCCTTTTAGGGGGGCCGAAACAGACGAACAATTGTTCTGATTTTCTCCACAGGGCAGATCTGTGAACGTATGTGTCCAGTGCTCGAACTGGACACATACAGTTAAGCTTTTGCTGGTCCGAATCCCGAAAAGGGGGAGGACAAAAGGCCTGAAGTACAACGGGCCGTGGTGGTACAGAGGGAACCTTCGGTACGTACCCTGGTCTAGGGTACAGAAAAACTTTGGCCATGCCAGGGGCAAAGTCCAAATGTGAAGGGGCCACAGAAAGGGCCTGAAGATCTCCTACTCTCTTTAGCGAAGATAAAGCTAAAAGAAGAACTGTCTTAATTGACAATAAATGGTCAGAGGACTCTTCGATAGGCTCAAAGGGGGGCCCACAAAGAGCCTCTAGCACCACGGCGAGGTCCCAAGTAGGGACCCGAGGTCGTACAGGAGGCCTCAGCCTCAGCGCACCGCGGAGGAAACGTACGACAAGGGGATCCTTGCCCACTGAAGTGCCACCGAGAGGGGCGTGGTAGGCCGCAATAGCCGCCACGTAAACCTTTAGGGTGGAGTGGGCTAACCCTGTGGAGAACCGATCCTGCAAAAAATCCAGCACTGTACCGACTGGGCAGTTAACTGGGTCTTGCTGGTGGTCTCCACACCATGAAGTGAAAAGTTTCCACTTCAGGGCGTACAATTTCCTCATGGAGGGAGCTCTGGATTGGAGGATGGTCTCAACAACCTCAGTTGAGAGACCGGAAGCTATGAGGCGTGCCCCCTCAGGGGCCACACCCATAACTTCCACAACTCCGGGCGAGGGTGGAAGATGGTGCCTCCCGCTTGCGAGAGGAGATCCCTCCTGACGGGAATCTCCCATGGAGAGCCGTCGAGGAGGGAAATTAGGTCCGAGAACCATGCTCGGGCCGGCCAGTACGGGGCTACTAATAGAAGACGGACCCCGTCCCGGCGCACCCTCTCCAGAACTCCTGGGAGCAGAGCGATCGGGGGAAAAGCGTACAGACGAAGCCTCGGCCACGTCTGTACCATGGCATCCAGCCCCAGTGGAGCTGGATGAGACAGAGAGAACCAGCGGGGACATTGCGCATTCTGCTGAGTCGCGAAGAGGTCCACCTGAGCCTGGCCAAAAACTCTCCAAATCTGCTTCACCACCTCGGGGTGAAGCATCCATTCCCCGGGCCTCGGCCCCTGCCTCGACAGGATGTCTGCTCCCGTATTGAGATGCCCAGGAATGTAAACTGCTTTCAGTGAGAGGAGTTTGTCCTGGGACCACACAAGGATCTGGTGCGCCAGCTTGTACAAGGGGCGCGAACGCAGACCTCCCTGGTGGTTGATATAATAGACCACCGCTATGTTGTCGGTGCGCACCAACACATGGCGGCCTATTAGGTCTGGGAGAAAGTGTTTCAGAGCTCGAAACACGGCCAGCATCTCCAGGCAGTTGATGTGCCAGGAGAGATGCCGACCGCTCCACAGACCGCGGGCTGGGTGGCCACTCATGACCGCACCCCAACCGGTGAGAGATGCATCCGTCGCTAGCGTTACGCGGCGACCAGGAGCTCCTAACACCGGGCCCTGAGACAGGAACCAAGGTTTCTTCCACATATCTAAAGCACGTAGGGCTCGCCGCGTGACTTTGATCATGTGGAACGGGTTTCCCCTTGGGGAGAACCCCTTGGTCCTGAGCCACCACTGTAGGGGTCTCATGTACAGCAGGCCAAAAGGTATCACGTTGGACGCAGCTGCCATCAGACCCAGCAGTCGCTGGAACTGCTTTACAGTGAGTGACCGGCCTTCTTTCACTCTCTTGACTGTCGTGAGGATCGACTCGATCCGAGCAGGTGACAAACGTGCCTGCATCGTGGTCGAATCCCACACCACGCCCAGATAAGTGGTCCTCTGTAATGGAGACAGCACACTTTTCTTGGCGTTCAGTCTCAACCCCAGCTCTTTCATATGGGCGCCATGTGCTCTGATTGAGCCATAATCAACCAATCGTCGATGTAATTGAGTATGCGGATGCCCCGGAGTCGCAGCGGAGCCAGAGCAGCATCCACACACTTCGTAAAAGTGCGGGGGGAGAGTGCTAGGCCGAACGGAAGAACCCGATATTGGTATGCTTCGCCCCTGAAAGCAAACCTTAGGAACTTCCTGTGTTGAGGAAGGATGGAGACATGAAAATAAGCGTCTTTCAGATCTATTGTCACAAACCAGTCCTCGGACCTGATTTGTGACACAACTTGACTGACTGTCAACATTTTGAACTTCAGCCGCATGACTGAGCGGTTCAAATGTCTTAGATCTAAAATAGGACGCAGACCCCCATCCTTCTTCGGAACGATGAAGTATCGGCTGTAGAACCCGGATTCTCTGTCCTGAGGAGGAACGACCTCGATGGCCTCCTTCCTGAGGAGAGATACTACTTCTTGTTCCATTACCAGACCCTGCTCGGGGCCCACCACAGTGGGGAAGACCCCGTTGAAAGGAGGAGGCGGAGCACCGAACTGAATGCGATAACCCCGCTCTACAGTATGCAGGACCCATGCAGATACATTTGGCAGTAGTTTCCACGCTGCCAGATAATCTACTAAGGGAACCAGCCTCTCGAGACTGGTCTCTGGATGTTTCTGAACTGCTAGATTGGTGCCCTGTAGCGGCGCACCGGCAGGAACTAACCGAACTAACTGTTCTAGAGACCCCCGCAGGGGTGGCGAGCCCCCCAGCTCCGCTACGTTGCCGGGCGGAAGAGACTGGGGGGGCTCGTCGGAGACATTGGTCTCCTGAGGGCACTGAGGAGAGACGGACACCGTGGAATGCGGTGCTACCCGCCTCTCCCCAGCAGGGGCTGCCCTCAGCGGTCCTGCACGAATGTCAGGACTGCTTCGCCGAGGACCTCTTCGCCTGAAGCACAACCCTCAGGTCGGGCTTCGGCTTAGAAGTCCCCGGCTTAGAGCGTCGCTGATCTCGGTCCCGCTGCGGAGGAGCACGAGAGGCGACGCTGGCCGAACAGGCCAGAAGGCGCAAGCGGGGCGTCTAGAAGGAAGACCCTGTCCTTCTCCTTCATGTCAGACAGGGTCAACCATAGATGTCTCTCCGCTCTACGCACTTTTGAGATGTGATGCAATAACGACAATATTCCGTGACAGATATTTCTGGGATATTTTTATAAGGAACAAGTTGTGATAATCACTTAAAGAATGGTTATACAATTCAGGGTATCCGAACACAGCCACTATGAGCGCCTCCTCTGCCATGTTGTGGTCAAATAAAACAGTTGTCATGCCAACTTGCTACTGTGAACAGAAGCTTGCAATGCTTGCCCCGCCTCCGAGTTCTTCTGATTGGTCCACTGCTTTGAAACTGACATTGTTAAGTGGCGCTGCTTGTAAAAGTTGAAATTCTTTTAACTTGACACAGTGTCTTAAAAACACGGCGCTCATTTGAGAGGCACTGGAAAAGATGCAAGGCGCAAGTGTAACAGTCATGCACATCTGTCAAACGCGTTTACGTAGAAAAACAATGGTAAAGTAGTGCATTGGAATGGAAAAAACGCATTCTAGTGAATGGCCCCTTAGAAAACGATCTAATAAGGCATTTCATGGATTCTTATCTGTGGAATGTGCCACTTCTGGTATTTTGCCGGTTAATCGACATGGGCAAAATGCAATCAACGATTCTGAATAATCAAGAACTCTAATTAAATTGAGGAATCATGACAGTCCTACTGAAGATCTTTATTAGCTGCTTCAGGTGTGTTTAGGGTTGTAGCTAAACTCTGCATAACAGTGGGTCCCCAGGAGCAGGGCTAAAAACCTATGGCCTACGTAGTTTATAGTAATCTTAAATTTCATTCATTGAGTTTTAAGGTGGGGTGACCAAACGAGGCATTTTTCCCAGACATGTCCTGGGATGCGTTTCCCATACAATGACTAACTTGCTGATTAACCACCATAGTACGATGCGTTGTTGTGGAAACGAACTAGTTAGTCACGACTGTTTCCCGAACACGGTCGCATCTCCGTCATTTGAACCACATTAGTTCAACAATATAGGGCCATTGTTAATGACGTCACACATATGTGATGGAGTAATAACTTGATTAACTGATTACAGATCTCTTAAGTTGCTGCTGTATTGAACATGGCACTTGATGACTAAGTTACAATTTTTTGTTCCATGTCATTTTGCCTTATTTTTTTTTAAAGATTTATTATGACAGGACAGTTTAGAAGTGACAGGAAGCGAAGTGGGAGAAAGAGACAGGGCGGGATCGGCAAAGGTCCTTGAGTCAGGATTCAAACATGGGACGCCCTCAGCGCAAAGGCGCTGAGTGTTGGCGCGCTGCCCACAAGCCTATCGGCGCCGACCATTTTGCCTTATTTTTAATGTTTGATTCATCACGGGTTTCCTCTTACATCATACTCCCAGGTTACCATTTATGCACATGCATAATGGAGAATGGAGATATAATGGAAGATACAGATTGTACTGCATGTTAGCTTGCTTATTGTGCCCAAAAGCATAATTTATTTAAGCCCATATATCTTACTAACAAGACACTATGCTTCTAACCATAGGTCAAAAGCTGTAGTTCCAACCACATAAGTTTGCGATGCTGTTTGCGAATGTTCATTTGAACTATAGTTTTGGGAAACACAGAATTGTAGAACTATTTTGGCAATGACTGAACTTGTGACTATAGTTGGCTAACGATGCTTTTGGGAAACGACCCCTAGCCAGGATTTGTTTTGGCTTTTCCTGGTTTTCTTGTTTTCATGCTTGCTGAAGGTAATGATAGAAAAGTAGTTTGACCAATAACATGCAGGCATTATACATAATCGACCAATCGTGGCTCGTGAGAAGGTGGGATGTACAGAGAACGGTCAATGCGAGGTAAATATGTGTACAAATTAGATGTGTTCAACTTTGACCGTTCAGTGTTTTACGTCAAAGTAGCCTACCTCGAGAGTGATTCGAAAGCATAAGCATTTGGGTCATCTGCTTTCTATTGCTCTCACGGTACTTTAATGTTATACACGGATTGGTCTGCGCACATAAACAAAGCCAACATAGAAATCTTGGCCAGGACATGTCTGGGAAAAATGGCACGTATAGTCACACTATTTGAGAACTTTTGTACTGTGTTGGCTTTCCACTTGGCTTCTCCAGTTGAGAACCACTGCCATGGAGGACCTTAATGTGCCCCCATTTTTGTCCCATTCTTTAAGTCTCAAAACAACATTCCTAGTCGTCCCTCACCAACAATGGCCCTCGCTTACTGCTAATTTGAGAGGCTTTAACATTACATACCGCTTTGAGATAGGCCACGTTGCTCTGTCGAATCTCGTTGAGCAGCTCATCCCGAGGTGTTAGCTCCACTTTAGGTGGCTCTCGCCTTCGGGGAACCGGCTTTAGAGTCTTTATCATATCTTTCAGGTTGGCTCTCTCATCTGCAGGTCCTTCTCTTGCTGTGCTTCTTTGTTTAGGAACACTCCTTAGCTGAACATTAGCGCGTCCCTCTTTCCTTTCATCCCTCAGGTTCAATTCCAGAAGCGGATCCCTTCGTTTTGGAGTCTTTTTTAGATGTACTTCTTTTAAGAGGTTCCCTTTGTCTTGAACTTGTTGTGGAGCAGGTTTTTGAGACTTGCGGAGCTGCTGAGGAGGACTCGGTTGTGGTGAAGGTTCAGGGGAATCTTCAGGAGTCTCCTCAACCCCATTCTGGGAACCCTGCAATAGGGACAGTGGTATGTAGCCTCCTAGCATTTCCAACATGCCCGGGGGCAAGTTTAGGGAGTTCTCGTACATCTCCATGACCTTTCTCTGCTCTTTCATCTGCTGGAGCTTCTGCTCCTCCATTCTCTGTTGCCGCTGACGGTCCAAGTTCCTGGTGAGGAGATTGGTGACCACCATCCTAGGCCCTGGGAGTTCAAAGTGGTAGCCCATCTTCAGAAGGGTGTTGTTAGCCTTGAGGAGACGGGACACTTCCATTTCTGCATGATGTCCTAGCATGTGCCTTTGGTTGTGGAAGCGGAGCTCAGTGAGTGTCTCATTGAACTGGAGGCAACGTATTATCGCAACGATTCCTTTTCCTGTGATGAAATTGGATTCGATATTTAATGTGGTGATGCTTTTGTTCTCCCTGAGCATGTTAGCCAAAGCGAATGCCACGTTTTCGTCTGCACCAGTGTTCGCGATGCTAAAGGTCTTAACGTGTCTGTTCTTCTTGAGCGCATTGACATAATCAAGGAGCATTTCTTTGGGAATGTTTTCAATGTTGTTGAGATTGACATCTGTGACAGAAGGGCTGTTTTTGCGGATCTTATCCAAAGTGGTCTCCAAATTGGTTTCATTCCCAGAAGGTCTCGCAGTCTTTTTAGCTAAAGCGCTTCCACCTAGTGCCAGTTTTGGGATCTTCAGCTTGGATATGACTCTTTCCTCTTTCTCGGGAACCCAGTTTTCATATAATGAGGGAGCAGGTTCAGACTGGGTGGAGTCTGCTTTCGTCGCCTCGTTCGCTTTAGGTTCTGTCTCGTTAAGTCCGGATTGTTCAGTCTTTGCTTCAACTTTTGTATCTGCGAATTCTGGAGGTGGCTGTAAAACATCTGAGTTCACCACAGGGCTGGTGGCATCAGGTTCTGTCTCGACAGGCTGGTCTTCCTCAACTTCCATTATCACTTCTTCAATTACTTCATCAACAACAACATCTCCCTCTCCTCCTTCAACCTCCTCCACAATCTCCTCATAGACATATTCCACCTCATCAACTTTATCTTCTTTTTTTGCTTCAAGCTCCTCTTCGGCTTTCTTCTGATGATTACAAATGGACAGAAGGGTCAAATTTGAAGTGCTGAACAACTTCTAAAGACTACAAATTACGAAACATTAAATCTTGCTCAAGGCCTAAAAATAGGATGTCCCGTTTTAAACCCTGCATGACAGCACAGTTGCTGTTTCAAGGCATTTGTTGTTTAGTGTTATTGGCCTCCTAGTTGCAGCAGTTATAAATAGTCGAATTTGATGATTAATAATAATATCTCCAAGCACTTTAGCAAAACAGTTTGAGACAAGTAATACACTGAATGTAAATGATGCAGACAATAACTAATCTTACCTGACTGGGTAATAGAGTTGTGGGAACTCTCTCTTCTTCTAGCATACGCTTGGACTCTTTCTCCCAGTACAGATATTCCACCAGCGATCTGTGATCAAATGATCCGGTGGGTGGTTTGTCAGTTTGGTCTTTCTGTCTCATTCCCACTGGCACTCTCTCGTCAGGAGCGATTTCTTCCATCTCGCTTTGGAGCTGCTTGAGCTCTTCTGCTGAGAGGCCTGCCAGAATCTCATCCTCATCGATCTCCTCTTCTGACTGGGGCTCGCTGGAATCTGAAATGAAAAGATATACACTGTAAAACGATTGCTGAACTACACTGTAAAAAATATTCCGTAAAATTTACGGTAAAAAACTGGCAGCTGTGGTTGCCAGAATTTTACCGTAAAAAATACGGTAGCAACATTTTGTGTTTTGCGGTTTTCACTTAAATTTACAGGTAAATACCGTAATTTCATTAACTGATATAATGTTAATGTACCAACCTATTGAAGTACTGAAATCTTTTTTGTACCTTTGTAATACACTGATAACCACCAAAAGTAGGTGGTGATGAGAAAGTCAAGTGACGAACCAAAGCTCATCACAAACAGCTTTTAAAAATTAACATATATAGAAGGTGCACAGTGTCATTCACACAAACACTAAACACCATCATGGTAACAGACATGAAACTGAAATAATGCATAAACATTAATTTAACAACATTAGATGCAACATTGAACCCTAATGTACAAAACAGCTAAGAAAAATCTAAGAAGAAAGGGTTATTTCAACAAAAAAAACATCAAATTTAAAAAAAATGTAACACAGGGAATTCTGGGAATGTCAGTTTACGGTCAATTTCACTGTTCACTGTAAATTTTACGGCCTTTTACCGTTAACCATTTAACAGGTTTTTACTGTAGCATTTTTACAGTATTTTTACCGTTAAATTCACGGTCATTTTTTACAGTGTAGAAAAGTATATAATAATTTAGATTTTGTCTTCATACACTACCAGTCAAACATTTTTGAGCAGTACGATTTTTAATGTTTTTTAAAGAAGTCTCTTCTGCTCACCAAGCCTACATTTATTTGATCCAAAGTACAGCAAAAACAGTAAAATTTCAAAATATTTTTACTATTTAAAATAACTGTTTTCTTTTTGAATATTTTAAAATGTTTTTTTTTTAAATGTTAAAATTCATGTGATTTAAAAGCTGAATTTTTAGCATTATTACTCCAGTCTTCACTGTCTCATTCTAATATGCTGATTTTCCGTTTAAGAAGCATTTTTTATTAATAATATTATCAATATTTAAAACAGTTGAGTACTTTTTTTCAGGATACTTTGAATAGAAAGTTCCAAACATCAGAATTTATCTGAAATTGCTTTAAATTGATCAAAAGTGATGATACAGACATTTATAATATTACAAAAGATTTATATTTCAGATAAATGCTGTTATTCTGAACTTTCCACTCATCAAAGAAACCTGAAAAAATCATACTCGGCTTTTTTTCAACGTAATAATAAATACTAATAAAATAATAATAATAAATGAGAAATGAAAGTTTTTTGTGCAGCAAATCAGCATATTAGAATGTTTTCCGAAGGATCATGTGACACTGAAGACTGGAGAAATGATGCTGAAAATTCAGCTTTGAAATCACAGAAACAAATGACATTTTAAAATATATTAAAATAAAAAACAGTTATTTTAAATAGTAAAAATATTTCAGAATTTTACTGTTTTTTGCTGTGCTTTGGATCAAATAAATGCAGGCTTAGTGAGCAGAAGAGACTTCTTTAATAAAAACATTAAAAATCTTACTGTTCAAAAACTTTTGACTGGTAGTGTAGGTAAACAAATGATTTATTATAATTATTATTAACAAATGTGAGTACATTATGTTAAACCAATTAAAGTCAGATATCAGACACAAATAGCTTTTTATGTATGCTGTTAAATAGCTGAGTCATTTCTGTGCCACTGGTATCACCGAAACCAGAGCGTTTTCCCAAACACCCTGGCTGATATTATTTAGACAAACAACGGAATAAAAATACACAAACTGGACAGATTTTGTCTGAAAATTGTCAGAACTATTTCTGTTAGAAATCAAGTTGTACTGAAGGTCAGTTCAACAGCATGACTGCAGGTGTGATATTTCTTAAATATATTTAACAGTTCCAAAAGTACAGTATGATACAACCACCAGTTTTAGCACTAGTCTACTGGGAGCTAGTTAGAGATGGAGTAGGCTGAGTGTTAAACTCATTTTCTTCCAGCACCTCAGAGCTTTTTACAAAGATTCCCTATGTTCCTAGGATTAATGGCAACAAACAGTTTAATATATTAACAACCAACACAAGAGAATGCAATACCTCGGACTGTTGTCTTTTGAGAAGCATCTCTCTGTCTCATTCCCACCGGCACTCTTTCGTCAGGAGCGATGTCGTCCATCTCGCTCTGGAGCTGTTTAAGCTCCTCCGCCGAGAGGCCTGCTAGAATCTCATCTTCATCGATTTCCTCTGTGTATGACTCCTGATCAGTGTGCTTAGACATGTCCACTTCTGTGTTTTCAAGAACTCAACTACAGCCACTGGTTTCGAAGTGCAGTGAGCGCCGCTCAGAACTCAAGGCCTTATCCCACATGTACGAGCTAAAATAACCTCCATTCAACAGAGGGGGTGGTATTTATGGAACAAGTGGGGAGATACGGACATAGACTTTTTTCAGCAGCTTGAGTCAGCTGGTCTGGCCCCTGTATTTCAACATGACAGACTTGAGAGAGAGAGAGAGAAGGCTTGGTGGAGAAAAACAGCAGCAGGTGGACATGCCAGTCAAATGGTCCCCTTGGCTCAGACCCCAACGACTTCGGCTACAAACATTTTATCATTCTGAAATTACAAGATGACCACAAGAAAAGAGAACCCCAGCTTGGCCAGTAAAACAGACCTGTTCCACGTGTTTAATAGCTATGTGCCGTCAGCGCTAGAAATATATAGCGATTTGAAACCGTTCTGACCCCTAATCCTCCACAGTTCTATGAGGACAGAAATAAAATCTGTCTGATGTTGAACACAGGCGGGGAAAGCTGGGCGGTCAGGAAAAGCAGGCTGATGTAGGATGGAAAGACTCCACGAACATTAGTGCTGTTTAGTGCTGAGGAAAATTCTTGAGCAAGTGTAGTTTGTACAAAATGTTTGGAAAGCTAAAATGTCTTTCGTATTGACATATTGAGAACTTTTAAAAAATAAAAAGTGTTTAGTCACCAAAAGGTAGTCACCTTTAGATAAAAACATTGCATTATCACAGTATCCACTTATTTTGTTATATATGACCCTGGACCACAAAATCAGTCATACGTGTAGATTTTTTTTTTTTATATTGACATTTATACATCATCTGAAAGCTGAATAAATAAACTTTCCATTAATGTTTGTTAGGGTAGGACAATATTTGGTCGAGATACAACTCTTTGAAAATCTGGAATCTGAGGGTGCAAAAAAATGAAAATGTTGAAAAAAAATCAAAGTTCTTAGCAATGCATATTACTAATCAAAAATACACCCATGTTACTTATTACTGGTTTTGTGTATAGGTGACATTCACAATATTTTAAAACTATTAATACTGTATTGTTCCTAACACAGATAAAGACCAGCAAAGACATAGATTTTATGTTGAATAATGATCAAAGGTTTAACCCTTTAACTGTCACCGTCCCCTCTGTGGGACGCCTAAATTTACTTCACTATATTACAAATAAATACTAATCTTATCATGACAAACTATACATCATTGGATAGGTCGAAGACTCCTAAACAGATATTTTACCATATTTTTGTGTTACAAACTATGTAGGAAAATAATTAGATTAATATATGTCAAGAGTGCAACTTAAAAAAATCGACATCATAACATGAATTCTGACCTTTGTCACAAAAGACTTTCTTCGTCGCCTTTTTCCCTGTCACGCTTTAGAAATTGTAAGAAATTATATATCAGTTCAAAACTTACCTTTGAAAGGCATTTTAAAATTAGACATTGCATTACCACGGAAAATGTACATGAAAAAAGTTAACATTCATGAATTATAAAAAATAGTGTCTGGATAGTGCATTTTTATGTGTGTGTTCAAAAATGGGAGTGACAGTTAAAGGGTTAAACAGTAAACCTAGTTTTATTTTATTTTGCCATTTTTATGTTTTCATTGGATAGGACAGTACAAATTAGACTGGAAAGCAGGGACCTGGAGAGGGGAATTGTTTTAAATTGCTGTGAACTCACAGTTACAAGTTAAAGCTGAATAAATATAAATTTAAAAATCTTCTTAGCAATGCATATTACTAATCCAAAAAAAAAAAAAAAGTTTTGATATATTTAGGGTAGGAAATGTACAAAATATCCTAATGGAACATGATCTATCCTAATGATTTTTGGCATAAAAGAAAAATGGATAATTTTGACCCATACAATGTGTATTTGGCTATTGCTACAAATATACCCGTTCTACTTAAGACTGGTTTTGTGTATCCCTTTATAGGTGACATTCACAATATTTTAAAAATATTAATACTGTCACATCTATATGAGTTACATACACAGCAGTTAATGTAGGCCTTCACTTAAAAGGGAGTATGCAGTTTATGGGCTATTAATGGGGCCTAGTGGAACTACACAAATAAAGCATGTTTTCAAACAACTTTGCAAACGGCCCTTTTACGCATCACACCTCCCCCGACTCAAACATCACAAATAAAACTCTTACAGGTCTATAAAAATGAAAGCATAGTTTAAAGTGATTCTCCCTTTATTCACCCCCCGGAGCTGTGTGAGGCAGTTTTTATTATGGATGGATGCACTTTATTGGACTTGTTTTGGATTGATGAAGAGAAACACCTGTCTGTGCCATTCTAAAGGTTGGCAGTGCCAGGTAATATAACTCTAATTGGATAAGTCTGAAAGAAGGAAGTCAAATACACCTAGGATGCCTGGAGGGTGAGTAAATAATGGGCAAGCTTTCATTTTTGGGCGAACTATCCCTTTAAATAGTATAACGAAAAATATGAAATTCATAAACTTTACTTTCTAACTGGTAAGATATATGCTTAAGATTTCCTTTAATTATTAAAAGGCTATATCTTTGCCTACTAAGTCATATCATACTAATTCAGTAAGATTTATTTCACAAAATGAGACATAGGTCTCATGATAACATGGGTTATTTTCTACTTTGTCTTCAGTCAAATCAGAGAATTCAAATCTTTAAGTAATAAACTATATTAACAATTATATTGTTATAGCTATAACAACACTAACAGATTGCCTAAAATGATTTATTTCTGCCCACTGGAATATATCTTCAGTCATCCTTATTTTTACAAACATTTAATCAGAAAATCAAGAAGAATCTGAGAAATGAAAAAAATTAATGGCACAATTTTTCAATCTTTTCAGAAACAAGCAACACAATTAGTAAAGTAAATAAATCTCTGGTTTATAACGATGTTAACGTGTATGAAAGTATAATATCTGCATTGGTCCATTATATCGTTTCAGTTTTGTGTTGCATTTGTAAAACGTCTGCAAGTGATGAAAAGAGGCTTATTGGTAGTTTGCAGCAAATAGCTTTGGTTTAACAGATAAAGACAAAACTGGAATACACAGCAAGAAACACTGTATTTTACACCAA
The DNA here is from genome assembly GCA_012976165.1 of Labeo catla. NCBI lineage: Eukaryota > Metazoa > Chordata > Actinopteri > Cypriniformes > Cyprinidae > Labeo > Labeo catla. Next base: position 574,823 of record VONZ01000424.1, on the reverse strand, counting down.
CATCGGCAGGATGTACATCTCTGATGTATTAAAATATAAAACGGCATGCGTGGGCAAAATCTACATGTGCATGTGCATATAAACACTTTGAAAATTAACCACACACTGTGTCACTTGCAGTACACTTGTAGGTCAAGTACGTAGTATTAATATTTATCTCTAGAAGTTACCTGAAGTATGAAAGGTGATTAACAAGTGCATTTAAAAATAACCCCGTACTGAAATCTAACCCACATTTTCTTGCATATGAGAACTGGATTCAAATGATGTGATCCATCTTGTTTTGAAATTCCAACCGATTTTATTTCAATTAAAGGTAAAGAACACAATAAATTAAACAAACAGGAAAAAAGCTAAATGTCCAATCATTTGGAGGGATTTGGATAGCAATAGTGCCTGGCACTCAGGCCAATGACATTTGAGGTCTAAAACTTGTACAAATTCTCATTGCAAAGCATACATTTCCCAGAATTCCACATGACAGCCTTCGAAATTGAAATGCAGGGTGATGGCATACAGTAGAGCACATCCATTAAAACGTGAGCGTGTTTCCAAGGGCAACAGAATTAAAGCTGCGGTTCTTTAAAATGTACGTTCAAGTGGCCCTTCATAACATAACATACCATAATCTGTGTTTTCTCAAAGTAGAGGGAAAAACAAATGAAACCAACCAAGCAAATCACTGTTTGATCAAAGCTTTGCACCTGTACACCAAATCGAAAACAAAAGCACTAAATGTATACAAAGTATACCAGATTATTATTTTTTGGTATAATATTCATTACTTAGTGTACGTTAGTAATATAGAAGCGTGTGCTGTATATACCTTTCTGTCAACACTTAGTAAGTTAAGCTCTCAGAAGGTTCGTCCTTCAAAAACAAAAGAGAATAATAAGGAAAAAATGTTCTCAAATATCACTCAGAAATGCATGGAACTGGCACAATAGAATTACTTCTGAAAGCCACATGGCTTGCTGTCCATAGAAAGGCAAGATTGGAAAGTTTTACACTGTTTTCTTCAAGAAAGGAAATATAAAAATGAAACAGAGAATAAAGCTTAGCCTCCAGCACTTAATAATAATAACAATAACAATAATTATAATCATAATAACAATAAGAATTACAACAATATCAACAGTAACCATAATAATTAAAATTTGTTAATCATAAGTAAAGCATAATAAAGCGTTTTATTCCCCATTGTCAAAGATTCTGGCACAGATTGTTAAAACAATGAGTAAAAAGACATTCATGAACCCGGTCCTTCACACTCTCGTACACACACACACACACACACACACACACACACACACACACACAGAGTCAAACAGAATGGTAAGGATGTGTAAAAAGACTAGACAAGCTCTCCCTCAAACGCACACAAACTAAATAAATAACCATTTAAACCCAATAAATGAACAGCAATTTCACTTTACAGCACACATCAGTCTCCATGGTCTCGTTACAAAGTGTTTTTGTGTTTCGTCGTCTTAAATGGACTGACAACAAAAGAAAGCTGTGGTTCACTGATTAAGAAATTGATGCATATTTCAGAATATTCCAGAAGTTAGAGCAATAAATATTTAGTGGGAAGGCATGATATCTCCCTGTCACATCACACGGCTTTAAGATTTCAGAGGCAGACTCAGTACAGTACAATGGCAAGGCTGCGAGGAACCGCGAAATACGTCAAACGTAAAAAGAGGGACGAGAGGAGAGAGTCTGAAATCGGTTCAGTAAAGGCTTTTGAATGACGTTAGCTTGAGTTAAACACCCCCCACACACCAAACCTACAAAACACACATTTGCATACAGGTTTTGTTGTTTTTTGTTTCGTTTTTTATAATTTTTTTTTTCATAGAAACACACCACACTGGAAACCCTCTGTATAAAACCATACCCGTCCCTGACTGTGTCCACTATGGAATGCAAATAATGAGGAAATATTAGAGTGGAACACGAGTAATATTTCCATAAATCTACTCGTATAATCTCTCTCTCCTCCAGTCTCTCTTCTTTGCCATTGCTGAAGACGTTTTCTCTCCCATAATAGAGAGAATAAAGATTGTTGAGAACTAGAAAGATTCGTTTCTGCATAGTGTTCACCCACCGTCCCCCTTTACCGTTCTTGGTCGAAAACACAAAATCAACATCTCACTTATATGTATCTATATACATGATTTTTCCCCTTGATATAAATGTTCAGGAATGAAAATTGCAATGAAATGAAACATTACAAGGCATACATTATAATTAGCAAACCTAGCACAAATGTTCATATATAACAGTCATAAGGACATACTGTGTATCCTTAAAGGTAGGTGCGGTCACCATATTCATCTATGTAAATTGGAATAAAAATGTAAACCACAGAAACAGAGAATCGATAGGAATCTAGTCAACGTTTAAAGTGCAAGTCTGTTGCAGTTTCTCTTTGCAGAAAACAACAATGTGCCAAAAAAAGAACTGGTGCAAGTCTTCTGACGTGAACTGCTGCGCAATAGACAGGCCGGTGCCCCCTGGTGGCAGCCGGCCATATGGCAAGAGCACATCTTTCGTACACTTTCTCTGTCTGACCCATCAAAGCATGGTACTGATTTGGACAATCTCCCGAGACAACGCAATCTCTTTTGTCTGAAGAAATAGCAAACACATACACAGAAACCCGTTTGGTCCTCAAGGAAGAAAGGAGACAAACTGAAGCCTGGGTCAGAAGCACATGGAGTCGGGGCGAGAGGACTCTTCACTGTCTCTCCTTTGGCAGCCCTGTGGGCCTCTCAAGGATCTCTCTGTATCCGGCTCCTCCCACACGCTGAGATCCGATTGCCCCGCCTTAAGCATATCTCCTTTAAGGAACAGGTGGTCAACCTTGGACTGGGATCCAGGCATTGGACTAGGAGATCCAACTGAAGTCCTTCTCGCTTCCCGCCCTGGCGTCTCCTTCCAGAGCCGAGTCGCTTTCTTCTTTGCCATCGTCTATTGCTCTGTCGTCTCGCTGCGACATCCCTGAGCCAGCCCGCCATTTCCCGTTCTCCTCCTCTCCTTCGCCTTCTCCCATCAGCTCCGCTTCCACCATCATCTCCTCTTCCCCGTCGCCGTCGGCGGTGTCATCGGGGAAACGGTGGTCACCGGGATACAAGAGTTCCTCTTCTGGCGAGCCGTCTTCGCCGTTCTGGTCCAGCAGGGCAGCCATGCCTCGACCAGAGCAGTCTGCGCAGACACCGTGACGGCGAGAGCCGTGCTTGATGCCCACGCTGGCGGCCGACATGAAGACTCGACTGCATACTTTACAAACATACTTCTTGTCCTTACTGTGCACCTGAGAAAGGGTGACAAAGCCTTGTTTAGATGGTACAATGGTACAATATTCATTTATTAAAGCTAGAAGCTACTAGAGGCTTACAGTGACCCTGTTAATGGCAGGAATTAAAGTAGTTCACTTCCTGAACAAAAATGTACAGATAATTTACTCGTCCCCTTCTCATCCAAGATGTTCATGTCTTTCTTTCTTCAGTCGTTAAGAAATTATCTTTCTCGAAGAAAACATTTCAGGAATGTTCTCCATATAGTGGACTTTTATGGTGCCCACAAGTTTAAACTTCCAAAATGCAGTTTAAATGCAGCTTCAAACGATCCCAGCCGAGGAAGAAGGGTCTCATCTAGCAAAGCGATCTGTTATTTTCTAAAAATAGACAAGACTTGCAAGTCACAGAGCTAGACGAGATGGCCATTTGAGGTTAAAAAGTATATAAATTGTATTTTTTTTCGTTTCGCTAAACAAGACCCTTCTTCCTCAGCTGGGATCATTTAGAGCTCTTCGAAGCTGCATTTAAACTACATTTTGGAAGTTCAAACTCATGGGCACCATTGAAGTCCACTATATGGAGAACATTGCTGAAATGTTTTCCTCGAAACAGTTTCTTTACAAATGAAGAAAGACTTGAACATCTTGCATGACAGGGGGGTGAATAAATTATCTGTATATTTTTGTTCTGGATGTGAACTCCTTTAAGACTCTGGTGATCTGTGGCTGGTTGCATACAAGTTATTAATCTCATTTATTCTTCAACCCTTGTCATTACTAAGTAAAGGTACATTAGTCTAATTTGAATCTGAAAGAAAGGATGACACCTGAATTAAAATTTCACACCTGAATGAAAATTTCTGAGCCCTATGTCATCCAAGATTTTCATGTCTGTCTTTCTTCAGTTGCAAAGAAAGGTTTTTGAGGAAAACATTCCAGGATTTTTCTCCATATAATGGACTTCAGTGGGTTGAAGGTCCAAATTGCAATTTCAGTGCGGCTTCAAAGGGCTCCACACGATCTCAGCTGAGGAGCGATCAATCATTTTAATTTATATACTTTTTAACCACAAATGCTCATCTTCACTAGCTGGACTTCACGCATTACGTAATCATGTTCGTCACATGTGACGTAGGCGGAAGTACTGACCAAGTGTTTACAAAGCGAACTTGCAAAGAAAGTCAAACGCTCTTTACAAAAAAAGGTAAAACGATGTCGGACCACTTTGAAGTTGGACAAGAAAATGAGATGGAGTTTTTTGCCCTACTCTACCCTTTTTAACCGAATAATGTAGATGCGCATTACAGAGCTAGTGTAAGACGAGCATTTGGTTACAAAGTATACAATTTTTATTTATTTATTTTTTTTAAGAAAATGACTGATTATTTCACTAGATAAGACCCTTATTCCTCGGCTGGGACTGTGCAGAGCCCTTTGAAGCTGCACTGAAATTGCAATTTGGACCTTCAACCCACCGATCCCCATTGAAGTCCACTAAATGGAGAAAAATCCTGTAATGTTTTCCTTAAAAAACTTTTCGACTGAAGAAAGCAAGACATGAACATCTTGAATGACATGGGGGAGAGTAAATTATCAGGACATTTTCATTCAGGAGTGAACTAATCCTTACATAGCGACTGTGTTTATGCAGCCGGCCCCTGATTAAGCAAAGAATGATAAAAATGTGTAAACAGGGTCTGATAAGCTATTTTAAGGTCGGATAACACTTAAATTATATTTGTAGATGGTCAAATACATGCAACCACATTAGATTTATATTGTATGTAATCAATCCTAACAAGTCCTGGGAAACAAATGTGACCCTGGACCTCATAAGGGTAATTTTTTTCAAAATTGAGATTTATACATCATCTTAAATACTGAATAAATAAGTTTTCCATTGATGTATGGTTTCAGGATAGGACAATATTTGGCCGAGATACAATAATGTATCTCGGCCATACAATAATGTCCAATAATGAATATTATTAATCAAAAATTAAGTTTTGATATATTTATGGTAGGAAATTTACAAAATATCTTCATGGAACATGATCTTTACTTAATATCCTAATGATTTTTGGCATAAAAGAAAAATCAATAATTTTCACCCATACAATGTGTTGTTGGCTGTTGCTACTTATGACTGGTTTTGTGGTCCAGGGTCACATATACAGTGAAACATGCACTCAGTTAACACAATTGCTTTTGTTAGATTTTTGCTCAACATATGCTGCAGTGACAGCGATATGAAAAAAGACCCAAATGTTCAATAGTTAGATTTTTTTTTTTTAACAATAATTATTTCGCCAAATAATACAGGCTACAGGAAATCACTGATATACAGTAATTCATTAGGCTATTTACAGTTGCCTAGCAACATGGCAACTTATCACATTAATGTAGAATGTACATTTCATCTGCAATTTAGCTGCACTTTATAATGGCTTTGAACACTTACTTTTATGCATTTGAAGGACATTCTGATCTGAAGCGCCTTGCATTGGATTAAAAGTATGCATTTTATCATTACAAGGATTCCTTTGGGAATCAAGCCCAAGACCTCAACATTGCTATAATGCCATGCATTACATGTATACATGAACTGTAAAAGCATCTCCAACCCAAGTGTGTATCTACAGTCGCTGCTGGATTCACAAGGGAAGAGAAGCATTCAGCCAATTACAGTCTCTTGTGCAGACCTTTGAATTTTTCACCACATTATAACGAAGCGGTGACAACATGTGGCGGTGTAGCATATCGGGTGCGATCCATCATGGTGTGGATCATGAATTAAGCAATGTTTAGGTGTTAAACGTTTCAGCGCTAAGCAGAAGCAGCGCTGTCTGTTATCATGTCACACTATTACAGGGCCTTTGATATGCTCAAAACCAGAGCTAATTTCTGTGGCACGTCTCTTAGCCACACAGAGACCAAGAACATGCGCCAAAGCGTGTTTATGTGTGCTTCCCTTGAGAAGATACAGTAAATACAGGCATTAAGAAAGAAGAAGGAGAGGAGGTGTTAAAAAACTGCTGGCAATAAGGGCAGAGAAAAACTGAGATAAGAGGGGTTTATGGGATATGGCAGAATGCTGCATTTAATAGGGGCCCACTAGAGACTCGAATGTCTCCCACACAAACATCTTTTTACAAAAAGCACATGCGCTGTATAGTCCTTCAGTAAAACTGAAAAGAAATTTCAAAGTATGAGCTTTGAAATTCAAAATGTTTCACCAGATAAATATGTTTACAAACATCCAGAGGTAATAATCAAAATTCCACAATGTCATCTTAACCACTCTTAAAACAATAATTCACCCCAAAATGAAAATTACGACATCATTTACTCATCTTCAAGTTATTCCAAACATGTTTGAGTTTCTTTCTTCCGTTGCACACAAAAGATGCTGTTTTGAAGAATGTGGTTAACCAAACAGTTACTGACTTTTATAGTAAGGAAAAAAATACTAAATCAATGCATACAGGAAACCGTTTGGTTAACCACATTCTTCAAAATATCGTCGGCACAACTTGAGGGTGAGTAAGTGATGATTTAATCATAATTTTTGGAGGAACTATCTGTTTAAGTGCTGTATACTTTGCGCATTTTTGCATTTCTGTGTTTCACTCACTACCGCCTCCTGTTGGTACTGCACTCACCAGCGTGTGGCGTTTCATGTGCTCCCTCCGGGTGAACTTCTTCCCACAGATCTCACAGGGATACGGCCGCTCACCCGTATGTGAACGCATGTGCCTCTTCAGGATGCACTGGTGCATGGCGGAAAAACTGCAGTATGGGCACTTAAACTTCTTCCTGATCACTGTGAAGTCATTAACTGTGGATAGAGATGAAGAGATGTGAGGAGAGCTGATCAGAGTCTGAACACATGCAGGTTAAGCCACTGGAAGTATGAGAGTTAATATGTGAGAGGTGTTAAAGCCCTGCACATTGCTTTAATGCCAAACCTACTTACCAAAGCACTGGGTTAATCTCTCACTCTTTCTCTATTGGATAGCATGACTTTAATTAACAGCCGCTATTGCAGCATTAACATAACGGGCTGATTCATGTTAACCCTAATTATTTTAATGGGTGGAGTCAGGGCTATTTTTATTTTAGGAGCATTCTGTAAAGCCCTAAGGGATGACACAAAGGAGGATGTTACTCAGAATCAGAATTAGCCAAAAGGAAGAACATGTCCAGGTCATATATTACCTTAAAATGAAGAAATAAGAGTTTTGCTCAAAGAAAGTGATTTTAAGTGTCATGTTTTTTTTTTTTTTTTTATTGGACAGTACTTTAACGACAGCTAACACACAAACAAATTTGGTAACAGGGTTGCCAAGTCTGTGGTTTTACCGTGGAACAGGGTGACTTTTACATTGTTTTTGAAGTCCATGGTTTGCAGTGATCTCCCTGGAATGCAATTTTGACTGAGAGAACCAACAAAGGGGAAACCCACTGAAAGAAAAAATAGGATTGGGCTAATTTTGATTAGCAATTGGGAACTGACAACCCTGTTTGGTAATTCAGTAAAAATGTGGTCACATCTGGTAAAACATTAGTCAGTGCATTAGGCATTTTAAACTAACAATGAGTAACATTCTACAACATTCTACACAACTTAACATTTCAAGTTGACTGAACTTAAAATTTTAAGGCAGCAGGGTAACAAATTGTTTTAAGCTGACTCAAATTGTGTTTTTTATTTTTTTACAGTGTAAGCCAATGTCAATTTATAAAAATGCTACTGTACATCAGTTCATGTTTATCTACAATACGTTAATGTTCATTTATAAAACCTAAAATGTTAGAAATGTATCTATGTGAAAATTAACATTAATGAATGCTGTAAAAGTATTATTTATTATTTCTTGTCAGCTATTTCATTAACTAATGTTAATAAACTGACACATATTATAAAGTGCCGAAAATGTAATACTGTAATGCAAAAAACTATTATCTATCTACAGTGCCATTGCAAAAAGAAGTCTTATATGCTCATTAAAGCTGCATTTGGTCAGAAAAAACTGTAATATCGCAAAATATTATTGCAATGTAAAATAACAGTTTCTATTTTAATGTACTTTAAAATTTAATTTATTCCTGTGATGTAAAGCTGAATGTTCAGCATCATAATCACATCATTCTAATATTATGATTTAAAATCAATGTTGGAAACAGCTGTGCTGCTTAATTTTTTTTTTTTTTTTGTAATCTGTGATACTTTTTTCAGGATCCATTGATAAATACAAAGTTCAAAAGAACAGCCTTTATTCAAAATATAAATCTTTTCTAACAATATAAGTCTTTGCTATCACTTTTTCTAATCAATCTAACACATCCTTGCTGAATAAAAGTATGCATTTCTTTCAAAAAAGAAAGAATAAAAATTTACTGACCCCAAAATTTGAACGGTAGTGTATCTTGTTAGAAAATATTTTTACTCTAAATAAATGCAGTTCGTTTGAACTTTTATTCATTTAAAGAATCCTGAAAAAAGCATCACAGGTTCCAAAAAAAAAAAAAATAAACCACCAACTGTTTGCAGCACTAATAATAAATCAGCATATTAGGATAATTTCTGAAGGATCATGTGACGGTGAAGACTGGAGTAATTGATCGCAGGAATAAATTAGATTTGAATGTATATTAAAATAGAAAAAAATGTTATTTTACATCATAATAATATTTCACAATATTACATTTATTCTGTATTTTTTTATAAACGCAGCCTTGATGAGCATAAGAAACTTCTTTTAAAAACATTAAAAATCTTACTGATCACAAACTTTTAAATGGCAGTGTATAGTCAAGTATGTTAGCTTTACCAGTACTCCAATATGTATGTTTTGTATAACATTATACAATATTACAGCACTCTGCACTGCACAAGAGTAAAAAAAAGAAAAAAAAGACATTAATGAGCATATAATTAAATGAAAACATTTGAGTTTTTACCCTGTAAATTGTCACTGCTCATCATGATATTATTACTGCCACTTTCACATCACTTACTGTATATCCTTTCCAATCCCTCTTATCCTTTCCCTGTGTCATCTAGTGGCAGACACTGAAGATAGCCAAAGCACTGACAAACTGCAAGAGGGATACTCTCCCTAACTCACCTGCCCTTAGCTACCAAAAGCAGCCCCAAAAGACAGTTTCCCTAGCAACCACAGCACCGAAACAGATTTTACTGCTCAAATTCAACAAAGAAAGATGAAAAACCCACTACACAGCATAGCATAGCTTCCTATTGTTTGCTGAACAATCGCTGCACGAATTATCAACCCAAACTCACAAAACCAAACATCAATTCCACTACTACTTGTCCTCGTTCTAATTTTTCCATCTTCTGTTAGTAAAAGATTCAGACAGAGGCATGTGCTTTGTGTTATTCATACTGTGATGACTGTAATCTCATTAGGCAGTGGTCTAGACTAGCTCAGCTAATAAGCGGATGAGCACCATTTAGGTAAGAACAGACCTGAAGCTCAGGTTTACCTAATAATCCATACACACGAAAGACCTGATGAGCATGTGCTCATCAAAACCAACACGCTTCACATTTACTACTTCAGAATCTGAGCATCTGTTCTGGAACTGACAATCTACACTTTTTAAACAGCAGATGGTCAGATGTGATCTAGACAACAAGCTTAAATTTAAGGTAGCCCCACGTGACCCTCCAAACATAATCATTTTTTTAAATAACAGGTTCGCAGTTTTCATTTTATTATTTGTAAAATAAAATGACCACAGTGTTCGTGATGCTTTACGTCAAAATTTATTGTCTACAAAATTACAACCAACCAGTTACACAATAGTATTGTTCCAAAATACATTTACAGAAATCTGTGCTTTCAGTCTTAACGTTTGTTTTCATTTTGATAATAAAAAATAGTGCAATTCAAAACAGCTGTGACTGAGATTTCTGATGCGTTTTTTACGCCCACCATTCAAACCTCTTCAGACAATATCAGAGTGCATCAGTCCTTTCGTTTCCTGAGGAGAAAGTGCTAAGACCTTGAAAACTTCAGTGCAAATCTCTCTCGCTCTCTTTGCATAGGTGATAAACAGTGATTCCTTTCACAAATCATCCCACATTCAACACCGCACCACGTTTAACAGTTTGAAAGATAACTGTGATGCTTTCATTCTGTGTTCCAAGCAGATATTGTGACAGAATTAAAAAAAAAAAAAAAACACAAAGAGTTACATTTGACACGCTGATCGGATGGTCTATGCAAAAAGTGTCGGAGACCTTCAAGACCTTTACAAAGACACCAGACAAACACCTCCATATTTCTGAGGGAAAAAAGAAAGAAGAGGCCTTTTGAATACTTGGGTATAAGACTCATGGGTAATTTTCGGTGGTTCTAGAATAAGAGTCCACTTTTCTTTTTCACTGCAGTGTCAGTAAGAATGTCAACACATTCGCCAATTCTGATTTCAATAAAAAAACATAAGCAACTCAAAAGTCACAAAAATGCTAATTACTACTGCTGCAGTGCGCACTGACAATATGTTGACCGATCGTCAAGATCCTTAGAGTCGTTTCAAGTTTCAGCATAGCATTCGCTCTATTTTAGCTCAATTTCAACCTTTAAACTCTTCCGCACTCTCGAAATGGATCTAACACATCCCTTATCCTCCGAATGCTCCATCAGAGCTTCCTCTAGTGTGTAAGCACCCACTGATACACTAATGAACTTGTCGTAAGTGTATGACATATGTTGTGTGAAAATTAGCAATTAGCATAACAACATCTCCTCCAGGTATTACTACAAGTGTAGACTGCCTCGAAGATTTCCCAGAACTCTACTGGATAAGCTTTAGGTCTGACCACTCAATGACATGGCTAAGATTAAAAAAAAATCTTAATTCACTTCCATCTTTAACAACTACCGATAAACTGGAACTCTATAAAGTTCATCACTAAGTAGACATTAGATCCACATTTGTTAGCAAGGGTCCAGAAAACACCTTCAATACCCTTTTACTTTTTTACTGGCTGTTACAGTCAGGCTAGTGTGAGGTCACACGAGGACCGGTCACAACTTTAAAGGACTTACGTCCTTTCCTCTTACATCTTCTTTATCAGTGCGATTTAGGGTCAGCATGGGCGAGAGCCGAGAAGAGCTAATTACTGACATGATTCGGTGCTCTCTCACACACACACACACACACACATTTGAAGACAACGTAGCTTGCTGAAAGATTTAGGACGTTCCCTAATCTTTCTCATCCCTAATCATCTCACACTCAAGTGCAGAATACAAGAGACAGACTCTCCTGCAGAGGGCAGCATTGTGCACAGGTTTAACAGCTGAATTCACTACTTAACATCCTGGTGAGTTAAAGAGACCCCTGCGCCTGAGTCCGTATAGCAGTCTAAGACTAATAAGATTAGTTCGCTGGTAAAGAGGGGGTGCAAAGCCACCCAAAATGTAAAGGCATTGGCATCCAATGCACCGAGATCTCTATGTTCTCCAGTCCATGAATAATCCTGCGTGGTACAAAAAGCAGACAGCTCTATATGCGACAAGAGGATGTCTTTATTTTGCATAGCAATTGTGCCTCAGCAGCCATACTCATAAAAAAACCTGACGATACTTTAGATGTTTGAAGAACATAGAAAATAATGTACAGTAATTGTAGAAAGGTCAACAGTGCTGTGGCCAAAACTTGGGAAGGCCTGAATTGGGATGCCCTGAAGTTAGTATCACATTCCCTTTGTAATGAAAAGCTAAATGTTGCTGGTTTGGAGAATCAGTCGTCTATACGGATGTGGTCGTCTTCCTTTAAGCCGTGGAGGTTCCATAGCTGCTCCGTGGGCGAGATTCCCGATTGACAGCAGACCTTCCCGTGGGTAGCCAGGTTTTTCTGCGTGCTGAAGGTTCGCGAGCAAGCGGGACACGTGTAGACGCGCTCGCTGGAATGCACGGACGACAGGTGCCGGTTCAGGTCCGTGCGGTCTCGGAAGTGCTTGAGGCAGTACATGCACTGCATCAGCTTCCGTTTGAGGTGGATGGTCTTCTCGTGGCGGTCGGCGTTGGACTTGAGGGTGAAGCTGGCGGGACACTGCGAGCAATGGTAGCGCGCCGGCGAAGGGTTGAGCGGAGATGAAGCCACTAGGGGGCGATGGTGGTCGAGGCAGTCTAGCGAGAGGGCCATGAGCGAGAGTGTGTGGCTGTATTCGTGCTGTCTCAGTTGAAGCAGGCTGCTAAACAGTTGCTTACACAGAGAGCAGGCGAGCTCCTGCCGCCAGCCCGGCCCTCCGCCCTGCACCTCCGCCACACACACCCCATGCTTCTCCTCCACCATCTGATCTTCCTCTACAGGAACCTGGACACGCTCCAGCCCTGAGAGGGAGAGAGAGGGAGGGAGAGAGAGGTGAGAACTAACGCCAGGATATCGGCTTATGTATGTGAAAAATAACAGGCAGTCATGTGGCGGGCCATCGGCGTCACAGACGCCACGCGTACCTGCATTGTTATTTGGACTATTGTCTTCTTCTTGCATTTCCTCCTGTAAGAATACACACACATGCACATCAAGATGTGTACTTCTGATCACAGGTGTGTATTGAGGTGTGTGCTCCTGAGGCATGCAAGCTCATGAGGTAAAACACACAAACAGACACACTAGAAACACAAGAGGATAGACGGGACCCTTGAAGAAAAAGGATAAGCAAAGACTGGTTGAAGCAACAAAACCTGAGATGCAAAAAAAAGCATGCAACGCATATCCAACAGGTGGAGACAAAGAGAAAACTCTTGGGACATGAGAGGACGTTAAGTATTGTCCACGAGGAGAGGTGTGTGTTTGTTTGGGAGGTGGAGGGTTACGGATCCGATTGTGTTTTTTCACCCGTGAGCTTGTACGTGCATAGGTGCGGCCCATCCCCCTCATTCTCGTTCCGCCCTCTCTTGCGTAAGAGTGACACATTATGGTTTTAGCAAACAGATGGCTTGTCCACAGAGATGGTACAACTTCTTGGGGGGGAGGTCCTGCGAAACCAAATGCCACCTCAGCACACACGGGGAGAATGCAATTTCCTGCTCTCACTCAAGAAAACAAAAACCCATCCTGCCCCTCTGCATTGTCCGTCACTATTGATTTCTACCGCCACCTGGATCCCCCTCTTATCAGAAGATCCTCAGCTGCGGAAGTGGTCATTATATTCGTCAGAATGACAAATGCACAAAGGATGACGGACGCCCTGAACTTTCTTTACACTTATTTTGGGGGGAAACTGGCAAAATTTGGAATAGCTGATGGATTTGATTTGTTATGGTCAGGTGGTCCAGATATCTTTGGAAAATGTGGAAATCCCTGCACACAGGCCTTTATTTTTCACACAGAAAGGAAGAAAGAGCAGAAACATGAATTAACAGAAAAAGAGAACATGCAGGAACAGAGCAGGCAATGCAAAAAAAAAAAAGCAACAAATCTTCTACAGCTATATATCAAGAGACACACAGAGCTGAAGGATGTCTATTGGGTGTTTGTTGGACTTACCTCAGTGGGTGAGGCTTTGAGGGCTCGTTCCGCATAGAGCTTGTCTGGGGGGCCCCCAGACTGTGGCATACCGAGGGCCCCTGGGGGCTGTGGCATGGATGGCGGAGGCGGCAGTAGAAGAGGAAGAGGAGGAAGAGTAGACGGAGGAGAAGATGAAGACGCCCCGTGTTTGCTACCAAACAGGGCCCCTGGATGGTGGGAGCTGCTGCTGCCATTGGAGCAACGAGGCCCTGAGGAGCACAGGAAATGAGTCTCACCCACCTACTCTCAGACCAGCGGCCATCTTCCACACAGCAGCAGAGAGAGAGGAGGAGGAGGAGGAATAGGAGGAGGAGGGGAAGGGGGCAAGGGGCACACACAGCCTTCATTTAGAACCAGAGAGGGAGAGGAGGGAGGAGATGAAGAGACCGGAGTGGGGTTAGGGCTTGGCCTCTCTCGCTCTGTTTTTTTGCTCCTCTCCATCCACCCACGTGCACACACCAAGGGATAGCCGCATGTGTGTGAGTGTAAGTGAGAGATAAAGAAATAGAAAAGAAGAGGCTTTTAAATGATGGCGGACGTTCTCTTTATTTTAAAAAACCATGTCAGGCTGCTTGCCAGAATCTGTGCAAAAGTTCAAACAGGGCATAGACAAAATAGTAACCATGCTACATGACAGAAACCAAGAGTAGCAGAGGCAAAAGGTTCAGAGAAAGGTGAAATATTTATGCCAATTATAGAACATAGAGGGACAAATGTGACATTTGACTTCTTTGAGGAGTGATTTGTCTTTACTAGTTAGAACCAAGTAGCTTTGATGTTTAATAATCAGGACTGTCAATTTAACTTGTTAATTCAAAAATTAGTCATGACTTATGACCTCTGTGTAATTATTCAGTAAGGAATTTTCCTAGCAAGCGGTGTTGCCAAGTCCACGGTTTTCCCGTGGAATTGGGCTACTTTAACACTGTTGCTGTGGGTTGAACCAACCCCAGTAACGTGATGTTTAGCCCCTAGAATCTGATTTTACCAGGGGAACCCCACCAAAAAATGTGTATTTTACTTCACCAAGACCCACCCCCCTTTGATACTGTTTTTATGTCCGACAGCCGCTCTCACGCCACACATCATCAGTGATGGGAATAACAGTGTTACTAATGCTGTTATTTTTTTCAGTAACAAGTAATTAAACAAATTACTGTTTCCCTGGTTACAATGCTGTTACTCTCACTGACAATAAAATGTGGCATTACTATGATTTATTATACTATTATAATTTTATTGTTCATTTCATCTAAACGGATGCACAGCGTACATGTATTTGATGAACCGTAAACTCTAGTGTGAAGGCACACAACTAGCCGTTGCTTTGTCTCACACACACAAAGAAAGATACAGAGCAGGAGTAAACAATATTCTTTGCTGTATTGTCCTATCAAAATTCCTTTGAAATTCTTCAGCTTTTAAGAACTGCTGTTTCTCCAGTAGTAGGCGTAACTAATGTGTACACGGCAATCTCATTGGCTGGCGCTCACCTATTATCATCCCTGTTTTGATTTCAGCAAATCATTTCGAGCGAACACAGACATCGTGATTAATATTCATGAATCCAGCAGCTCATTAATCCTTGTAGTAGTAGTAGTAGAATTCATAGCAGTGTTATCTTATCAGTATTATTTTTATTGCCCCCCCCTTTTAAAAAAACACTAAATGACAAACAATATCTTAAGCATCACCACCAGTCCTGAGTTCAGTCAACATGACAAACATGCATTCATACATGGTTATTATAATTACTAAAGTTCTAATTACTAAAGTTTAATGCTAATTTATCATAATATCATATTATAATACTTAACTGACTGATGCTAAGTGTACTTTCAGATATTTAAAAAACTGTATATATTTACAATAATTTATTGAAAGAGGAAACTGACATTGCGCTGACAGACAAAACTGAGCGGGTTACTTTAGATATTAAAAAGTTTCAGCTTTTAACATTTTGTAAAAAATCCAAACAATAAAAAACATTTTATGACCTTTTTAATGTGCCTCATTTCAAGCGGCACATGAACAGATCATCTCTTTCTCTTTATTAGTTACGAGAAATAAACATGAATGAACATAAGAAGGTGTCTTGTTTCGACGGTGAAGGACATCAGTACACATCTTTCAAGTTCAAGTCCACCAATGTTTATCCACTCTCCAGTCTGGTTTCTTTGTCGCACAAAAATGACAGATTCTACGTTATGACTGGTCAATCAAACTTCCTGTGAAGGGTCAATTGGGAGGGTTTTGTTTTGAAAACTTGGCAACCCTGCTAGCAAGTTTACCTCAAGACGCATTATTAAAGCTTTTAAAATGACACTGCATTCTAAGAAACGGTGCTCATACCACAAGACTTGACGCAATGGATGCAGATGTTAGTTACATTAGTGACATTTCACTGGAAAAAAATCTCAATAGTGTGGCAATGTATGAATCAGAATTCAGACAGTAGTCACTTTGAAACCAAGCAACTTCCCGACATGCACTTAACTTTTCAACTGAACCTAATTCATATAATTCATCATTTTTGGAATTCCTTCAACTTCATGTGAAATTCCTGAAAGTATGGCTGGATTTCACCTGCGAAAATTGCTGAATAACAGTGTGACTGCACTTTTAGACTTCTGAATTCACCTTTTGTGACATTTAATAACAACCATATTTCTTTTTTCAGATGTGTGCTAGACATCTACTATATACAAGGTCATCTGAATAGACAGTATATGTGAGGCTGAGCTTTTTTCAAGCCACTGTGCTTCTGAATCTTGTCTTTTTTTGGACAAGAATGTTTGTGGACTCCCGTTGTTGGGAATATGCTGGTTAAGCGCTAAGTGGACAGATGCACATGCTACAGTAATGCACAACCACGAACAGATTCCTGGAATTTTCCTCTCCTACACCGTCCACTCCCATCTAGCACACATCACCCTCTCATTTCTCCTTCCTTTTGTCTGCAATGTGTAAATGCAGCTGTGCTGCAAACTCCCCTACATCAATTAACAGTAAATTGAAACTGAATGTATGGTTCACATCAAACCATCAGTACACTGTCACTCTCTCATTTGTAAAATTCCCAACTAAAGTGCACTTAGGTATTTTGATGGCGGTTGTGAAACTTTCCAGGAAATTCTTCGGGAGGTAAGTGAAAATAATGTGGGCTGGGCATTTGACCTAATGACCACCAACCGTGGTTCATTACAATAGAAATGTAAAGACTGATCACAGGCCACGGTTTGAGATCAAGCCTGTAAAGCTTTGTCTCAGACTTTGGCATAAAGATGAACTAACTTTCACATCTCTCCTATTAATTATCTAAATAAAGTAACATGTCCTACGGTTGGTTTCCCAATCTAATGGAATCTACAGGGAGAAAATGCTCATCTGAATGTAGAAACAATGAGTAGCTGGGAGGATACAGGAAATCATGTTATGCTATTACAGCTCATGATACACCAGACTAAAGAGAAACTACCACATGGTAGCTGGCCAACCGAGGTTAACCACCAGCTGCCTTGTCACAAGGTGCCTTCTCTAGGGGAAACGGTACTAACCTTCATATGTTAAGTTCCTATGATGATACCTGACTGCTAACAATATTTTTGTGTGGTTTGGACGATACTTTTGTCTTAGACATACTACATTCACCATGTTATTATTGTCATGTGACCTATTTGCAACAGTTGTGTTGCTTCACTACCTACTCGTGGCCTCATGTGCTAGTTAAGTGTCGTACTTCAAAATTTTGCAGAAATAGTAGGTCATCTGGGTACTTTTGGCGTACTATTTTATGACTACTGTGAATTTTGACATGATAACCTTTTAACATACTGTTTTTCACCTAAAATATAGAAGGGAAGTATGCATATTTGGATACACGAGCATACACAAACCTGTCTAGCTACAACCCACCCCGAAGGGTAATGACCTATGAATTCTGCAAAAAAAGGAAGCAGACAAATAGCTCGAACTGCAGGACAGTTTTACCTTCATTAGTGAAGCATTTACACCCAACCAGGAAGGCACATGCTCAGGTCCAATTTAATGAAATTTCAGCCCAAAAATAACCGAAAATTCAGCTCACTTCTGCTGACAGATCGCCAACAGATGCACAATTATGAGCACATTCATTTGAATTCCACTTAAGAAAGCAACTGAATCTACTTGGTTCCAACTAATATCCGAATTGCACTCCAGCATGTCCCATCTACAGTAATTTAAACCAAATTTGCACAGGTTCATGTCAATGCTACAGAAATGTTTTACAATCAAGAGTGCTAATCTAAGCTTGGCTGAGTTTGTTTATCCAGTATCAGTTCTTTTATTTTATTTTTTATTTTTATTTTTTTTTTTAAAGAACTGTAATTCTCACTGAAATTTTTATTCATAGCTTTCATTAACATTGTAATCAATATTCTGTTTATTAAAGCCACATACGAATCTTATCAAGTTTTTAAGTGTTTTTAAGCATTTAACATTTATTCCAAAATAATAAGTCAATTGAAACAATATATTTTCTTTGTAAACTTTCACTCTAAAAAAAATGTTGGGTTATTTTTTTAACCCAAATGCTTGGTTCAGCCCGTTGGGTCATTTTATTGGGTTGTTTTTAATATTTTTACCCAGGTGCTGGGTTATTTTTTTTAACCCAAATGCTGGGTTTAACTTGTTGGGTCATTTTATTGGGTTATTTTTAATATTTTTTACCCAGGTGCTGGGTAGTAAGTTGCTGGGTTATTTTTTTCTACCCAACCACTGGGTTGAGCATGTCTTCAACGAAATACCCCAGCTGCTGAGTTACAGTCAGAGCATGGGCTTTTTAAGTCCTCTTCAGGAGAGAGCGGTTCTCAACGCTGCTGATTTGGTACCCTTTTTTAATGAAATAAAGGTTTGTATACATTTTATTTTATTTAGAACGTCTTTACTGTGCTGTAAATTGTATTATTTTATGCAACGCAACATGACAAGATGTCAGTCAGCTGCATCACTTCGCATGATGGAAACGCCTTTTGCCTTGCATAAAATAAATGGATTTTATTCGTTATAATACTGAGTTTAATTTAATTTGACGTTAAAATATGTTTGTTTATGGGTTTTGGAGTCATTCTCTACATCTTTTAGCTACGAGTGAAACGTTAGGCCGTAGTCTGAAGGTCGAAGTTACCCCGGCGAACAGCAGCCCTTCACCGGCTCAGATTTCAGTGCCACACGACTGAGAATTAGCATTATTTTGGTAAAAAGCGAGAATACAGAGAATAGTTGAATACACTAAAATTAAAATGTTACTTTTAAATGTTAAATTAGTTTAAATGTATGTAATATTGTAAACTATGCTGTATTCACCCAAATAAATTCAGTTTGTCTTGTATTTTGTCCATGTGTTCTTGCTTAATCATAAAGGTTCATCTTTTAATTATTGCTGTTGCCTCTAGTAACTCTGTGTTTTTATAAGTTCTAGTCCATTTTAAGCCAGTAATATAATAATTGTTAAACAATAGTTGACTTGAATAAAATAACCCAGCATGTGTTGCCCAATATATACCCAGCATTTTTTTTAGAGTGTATGTTCAGTTATTCTTTTTAATAGTTAACTTTTAACCATTTTTAAATTTTTTGGATCATCAGTCATCAAAGCTCAGTAAATATTCGTCACGGACACTGAGACTGAGACTCACAAAAAACTCCCACAGATAATGTTTTCATGCCATTTTAAGTCTTATTTTGATATAACAAAGTGGTTATATCTAAGTGTGTGAGTTGTTTACTTTTTAAAATTTGTCTTCCCTTTAACGCCGTTATATGGTTCATTCAGACTGATTCACGAACATGCACGAACACAAGAGGCGGGATTTATTGCTTGAACCAATCATAACCAGTCATATCCAATCATACTGCATGGAGACATTGCCTCCTGTCATGTAACTTTCCCCCATTCATTCTCAATTACCCCCCCATCAAACTCACTGGACACTTTAGGGAGTTAGTTAAAACTTAATGGGCTCAGGGGAGGCGAGAGAGACGCGGACTCCCGCTGTAACTTTACCTGCCCTTGGACAATGTTTCTTTATAAAAACTAGTGATTTATACACTTTTTAATGTTACATTTTGTAATACTGGCATTGTTTTATTTTTTATACTATGATTTTTTTTCTCATCTAATATTTTGAGGAGACACTGCCTCCCTTGCCTCCTCAGAGGAAACACCCCTGCTGTATATGTATATATTTATTAATATATAAACCTATTTTGTTCTTTATATATTGTATGCATACCATCCCATGTGCACATTCTGTATTGTACTGCGTTATTGTAATGTATTGAATATTCCATTGTGTTGTATTATGAACCGTGCATCATTTAATATTCAGACTCTACTGTATGTGGTTTGGAATGTACATCGAGTGTGTAGATAGTTCTTTGGAACAACTCACTGATTCCTAGTAAGTGCAAATTTGTATATCCGTACACATAAAACCACACACACAGACACACACACTCTCCCCTGAGACTCCGGCAGTGGCGTTGAAGAGGACAGGTTGTCAGCCCGCTGTCAGTGTGTATAGATCAGTAGAGAAGACAGACACTCACCTAAAGCAAATCACACCACCAAACCTGACCCAGGATCAGCCAATAACACACTATCTGGGTTAATCACAGCAGCCTGCAGGACGCAAGGGGACCCGCCGTGACCCGCTCGGCTCGATCAAATCAATTCCTTTCCCAGAGACTTCAACAAATCTACTTTGAAGTTTGGGAGAGGAGGGCGACTAGTGATCCGTCAGAGCGGCACGGTGCGGTTCAACGAGCGCTGTTTGTTTTAGAGGGGCGCAGAACCCCAAACTATCATCGGTTGGTCGGTTACATATTAACGAGAGCCTGTGTGGTTTGTGTGTGTGTGCTGACTTCAATGTTTAATACGTGTCTCTTCATGTAGAACATGTCTGAGATCGTAAAATATGGATTTTCATCTCTCCAATGAAATCAAAATGAAATAACATATCTGTTTGCATACTTAATATAGGGCCTACGCTGGACTTCACAGGCATACTTCACCCAAAAATGAAGAATTTACTCTTTTTAATGTTTCAAACCAATGTCCAAATTTTCTTTCAAGCTTCCACGAATCAGACAAATTACATCATTTAGAGTCCACTCTTTACAATCCAATCAATTTGCAATGGATAAAAAAACATGAGTAAACCGTTCTACTCTGAAATGTGTCATATTACATTGGGTAAAAGAGGTTGCGAAAGGTGTTTCATGTTGACTTTAAGACGGAAGTAAAGATCAGAGGAACATCCTGGCAGTGCTGGTGGAAGGCAGGGTTCGTGCATTAGCGAGATGATCAGATTAATGCTCCTCTACGTCGTCTTTTAGCTGGAGTTTGGGAGACAAAAGCTCCTGTGGCGTGAGTGACAGCCACTGTGTTTCATCCTCAAGAGTGGCCATTAAGACTTAATGTAGTTCAGCAAACACACACTCTTGAGCCTGCCCTAAGGGTTTTAAGAGCAGGAGTGGTTCAGAGTTGTCCTCCCTCTCCTATTCAGAAGACTGAACTTAAACAGACAAAAGAGACAATTACCAACCCAGGACAGAGGGAGAGAGAGAGAGAGGGAGTGAAGGAGACATAAACTCACAAAGGAATAAGCCAGAAATAACAGAACACACTCACAGACCCACACACATTCAATACTTTGACAAAGTGATTGAGTGTGGGCAAAAATTGGGTTTGGCGATCCCAAAGCTTTTATGAAATTCAGTGCCATTCATAAAAGCTCTGGTGTTTACGGAGGACGTATTCCACCGCAAAAATGTTACTACTCACACACGCTTCAACAAAAGAACTTGTTGAGGGCATAAATATGCATGGACGCATCTAAATATGACAAACTACAGTCTAGAAATTCTAGTTCTTTCTCACCTGAGTACATTCAGATGTAAAATTCAACACTGCATTCTGTCTGCAGCCTTTCAACAAACTATTTTACATTTATCTAGAGTCGTTATGAGCAAACGGCAATACAAACTAACTGTACACGGCTGCATCAACATATACACACATATGGAATTTCATGTGTATGTGTGCACATCAGTGTTCTAAATATGGCATCATTAAAATTTTCATCATGCAATTTGGAAATATTGAAGTAGAGGAGCACGGGGCACAAGCTAACACGGGGTTAGTTGTAACGCGCGGTTTAAACATTTCCACACATGCTAGCATAACCAAATTTACAGTATTAACTAGTTGTCATATGAACACTGTATAGAGAATAGAGTGCACCAAATTTTACCATAGTAAAAGTTTTAATCTCAGTGTTTATTACAGGGCTCTACAGTGAGACCACTTCTAACTACTGCGTGCGACTTTGAAAAAATATTTAGGAGCACCATGTGCGAGTGACCCGATTAGCATATTTGTGTTTACGCTTAGGGGAGCTTCAAAGGTTTCTATGTGTTTTTGCAATGTTGAGTAATGTTTCACAGACACATCTCATGAATCCTTTCATAAACAAAGTGTAAAGAGTGTAAATAAGAGATTCATTGTGCAGTGTAGAGAGTTTCATTGATTATAATGGATCTTTGTGAGATTGCGATGAACTAAGTTGAGTGAGAGCTTTTAACAATTTTTAAGAAAGTTTTTAATTGAGATATTGATTTAATACAACAGTTAAATAAAAAAGAAATTAATATTAATTGACTTATATTGTCTGACTATAACACTATTGCTTGATTTTGCGCTATTTCGTCGTCAAAAATAGTCTGAAACAAGTCACGAGCGAGCTGTTGCGCATCTCCATTCAAACACAGCGGTGTTTAGTTTATGAATAAATGTGCATTTTTAAACGAATCTAGTGAGTCAATGATTCAATTTACCATTCATAAAGACAGTCACTTGTTTTATTCCCGAATGAATCAGCCGTTCAAACGAATCAAATGAATGATTCAGTAATTAAATCAGTGACATGCCGCCACCTCCTGGCAGTTTTAGTTTCATTTTTAAAGTATCTTTTTAGTTATTTAAATCATTTAATATTTCTGTATTCAAATTTTTATATTTAAAACATTAATCTCAACATGAGTTTATGAATTTGATTGCACTCATGCCACCTCTGAGCCTCATTAAACATGAAAATACACCTTCAACCCACTTTTGTGTTCTTCTGTGCCACCTCTGTAGTACAAATTAATTTTTTAATACTGATTTCATTTGATTAGTAACTTATTCTTCTTATTCTGTTGTTATAATTTCGAAATTTTAAAAAGCTTACAAAATATAATTTGTTAAAAATTTGACATAAAAGATGACATACTTTTAATAAAGTTAGAAAAATACCATTACAAAGGTAAAAACTAAATTCCCCTGTAACTTTTTTGATCCATTTTTTTATTTATTTATTTTTAAAGACTGGCAATCGATGTTTAATGTTCAGAAATTATTGTTTAAGAAATGTCAAGCATTTTGGCTCATTTACCATTTAAGTTAACTTTATTTTATTAACAAAATATTTCAGTTTGTCTTGTATATTTTTTTCATTAAATAAGATAACATTTTAAGCTGTCATATGGTCATGTTACAACATGCCCTTCACATGTTAAAATGTACCCCACATACGGGACATGTTGTCACATTTCACTTCCATTCTTTTGAGGTAAATAATGAAAAACGTATACACTCTAGTTATGAAACAAAGTCACATATTTGTATTAAACAAGTGTGAAATTAATATGGATAAAAAAATTATACTCTGTCTGAACCCCAGAAAGTCTGAGAAAGTCTAAAGTTTTAGGTTGTGCCCTGTGCTCCCCTATAAAATAATAAGTATAGATATGAGTATAAATAAGCAATTTGTTAACATCAAATATAAAAACATTTGGCATTGTAGTATCTTAAAGGGGTCTTATTATGCCCTTTTTATGAAGTTCTGATTTGGTTCTTGGGGTGTACTAGAATAGATTTTCATGCTTTATTGTTCCAAAAATGCATTATTTTTGCATAACTTCTCTTCCTAGTCAGTCTCGAATGCTCTGCTTAATTCCTTTTCAATAAAGCCCCTCCTTCTGATACACAAAATGTGCTCTGATTGGTTAGGTGGTCCATGCATTGTGATTGGTGAATTGCTTAGAGCGTGTTCTGGAAATGTCACGCCTATTACCATAACTGTGAGTTTCATTTGCTCAGCCATAAATATTAACTACGGCTTCAAATTTGCCATACCAAGTTGAGTCCAATTCAGATTCTGAGAATGTTTATGAAAAAGAGGATCGTGTCTTTGCAAGCAAAAAACTGGGTTTTGGAAGAAACAGCATCTCTTCGACATGGCGACACTACTAAACCAGCTTTTCTTCTTTGTCTTCCGATCGAGCCATTTGTTGTAGTGTTTTATATTAAAGATATTTATATTAGAGTGGTCTTTGTAAATGTACAGATATTTTATGAGCTCAAACAGCAACATTACACACTAAATTAAGTTGAAAAAGTGAAAAAGCATAATAGGACCTCTTTAAAAAAGACAGAATGTGGGGGGAAAGTGATGCCCCTAAAGCTTTCTTTTCCTTACTTTCAAAGTTTTCCTTTCCATCATTAATAAATCATTAAATATCTGCAAACCTGATTTTCAGACAGACAATTTTAGGGCACACTTACTGAATGGAAAATGAAGGTCAAATACTACGTGTAAGCTTTAAAAGCTATAAAATGGCTGTTCATTTTAAACAGTCTAAAGCTGATTTAAGCCACTGAAATTAACTGGAGAAAACATAACCTTGATTACAAGTGATGAAAAGCGTTAAGGAAATTGGCAACCAATTACAGGACCTAAAACATTCCCTTTTTCTCTTATACAAATGCATACATTTTAACCCAAAATCCTAATGCAGAAAATGTGTTCATTACTCAAACACAGTCATCCACACCGACATAGTCAACTAACAGGATTCCATCACAGCCTATAGACGACACAGGGGTTTGTGTAAGTCAGCAGGAGGCTACGTTACTCATTAAGACATCTATTGGCAATCCACAGGGGCACAGAGGTTTACAAAGACATACAGAAACCAATAGGACAGGTTTCAAGCATTCAATAGTAGCAAAAGAGCACAAATGAGTCCTAAAGGCTAAAAGTCTGTATAGGTTTGTGGACACACAAATTCTGAAGAACTAAGTGACAGCACAGCCTTTACCATTCTAGCAGGACCACATACAAGTTCCTATGAAATGTCATTGTTTACAGAGGAGACCTACATACAAAAACTCAACAGCACATACAGCCAAACACAAGTACCTAAAAGTCTCTACAGGACGCTATGGTTTATAGTGCACCCAGTGATTGCATGTAACACACAGCATATAATCATTCAAGCAGGAGCACATCTACGCCCCAATGGGACTCTATCAGAGCCTAAGACTTCCTACTGGACTCTATGGAAACTCAATGAGCGAGAGCAGCGGACCACAGTGTGACTTACGGGAGAGAGAGTGTCCTCCCTTGGGCAGGTAGTCGAACAGAAGCTGGTTCTCCTCTCCGAGCATCTCTGCCCCCAGAGACAACAAGCTGTTCTTGCTCATGAGGGCGGCTCGCAGGTTGGCCACCGAGCCCCCTCTCTCCTGGGCCACGGCCTCATCGCGCTCCCCGGACAGAAACCCGCCGTCCCCCGCTGCGGCCTCCTCCTGCTTTACCAGGAGGTCCATGCGCTCGCCGCGGCTGTCGGAAATGTTGGGTTCTGTCACTTCTGCACCTGAGAGGGAAGAGAGGAATGTTAATGAATTCTCAAAGACACAAATGCACACATCCACATTAGAAAATGGGAATTTGTCCGCTAACTCGCGAGAACAGGTTCGGGCCCAGACCAGAGCATTTGCAAGTGTGTTTTATCAACACATTCTCACTCCCAACTCGTCACATATTGACGCTTAGTCAGGAACCTTTGGCGTAACTTTTTGACGCACAGGGTACACTGTAAAAAATGCAAATGCATATTTTCCAGTTTATGAAACATTATGAGTCTCAAATACTAATACTACTCAAATACTACTCTTTTCTTGAAACAACATAAAAACCCTTGTCAGACCAACAAAACTGCCCCAAATGTTGCCCCAACTAGTCAAAAACAGTTGTCTGAACAAAGAATTTCATATTGTTGAAATATTAAGGTTTTGTGAGTTCCCAGTGAATAAATTATGCAGTTACTGTTATAGGATTATTGTTTTGCTGTTTGCTGACTTAATTTAAACTTTTTGTTGTTGTTTTGTCATTATTGTTAGCTATTTGTTGCACTGTGATATAAAAAGCTCATCTTTTTAACATTTGTTGATTGCAACCGTTCTTGAGGTTTGTGTGTTTAGTTTTGAGGCCTGGAGTATGTTCAACAACTTATATCTGTTTGCTGGATATCTTAGTCTTGTAAGATGTTTTACAAACAAAGACAATGTTGTTTACATATTAGACTAAGTTATCTATTAAGGGTTCTATAACAATTCACTGTTTGTCATTTGTAAATAAACAAAAAGTTGTAACATAAAAATGACCTCAATGACAGTAATTGTTGTTTCAGTTGCTGTGACAAGATACTTTGTTTAGGTAACATAAATTTGTTTGTTCATGCAATGCTGATTGTCTTATTTTGCTAATAGAAGAAAAACTGAAAAACTATTGTTGAGAAAACTCAAAAAAATAAGGCAACTTGATGCAGTAAGACTTAAGTTTTCTCAGCTATTTACTGTTTACAGTGTACCTCTTTAGCATAATTTTTCGACATGCAGGGTCCTCTATTGCTTTTAACAAGAAAACTTTGGCATCAGTATGCTGACGCAAAAGGCATTGGGAATTTTATCGACATGATTACATTATTTATTGGGTAATAATATTGTCATTATTGCATATTTGTTGGGGTGTGATTTTTCAACGTAAACAGTCACAACAATTGTTTTTACATTACACTATTTACACATTTATGAGCATGTAACCCAACCCCTGTTCCTAAACCTACCAATTGTCAATATAAAACACAGTAAGCAACAGGTAGATACAATTACAGTCATAATTTAAAAAATATATATTATTATATATTAATATTCTAAGCCTTCCGTGGCAATTTTGTGAGAGAAATAGACATAATCACCATCTCCATCTGCCGTAAAGCTCATCCTGTGTGCAATCTGTGCGCAAAATAAAAAAAAAGCCGCCAGAAGAAGCATTACGTCAACTTTGGTTGTGAATTGTCACTGACTCTTGTGTGCATGTTAAAGGAGTGGGATCAGCTTACGTTTTACTCTCTTCTTCGCATCAAGTTATCATAATTCTTTAGAAGACTTGGAATGCAACACGACTTTATGCAACAATACTTTTAAACTGCTTTTTATGGTCAGTTTTGGCAATAAATACCTGTGACTGTACTTTTTTTGCCTGCTACGTGTTTTATACAGTATTGTTCAGAAGTGGGTACAGTAGGTTTAAGGTAGTGGTGGGGTTAGGTGCTCCAAAAATTATTTCTATTTTTACAAATGCATGCAAACCATTATATTAAGGCAAACAACTGAAAGCAATAAAGGACCCTGCATGTCGAAAAGTGATGCTAAAAGGATACCCCGTGTCTTAAATACTGACGCTAAAGGGGTACCTTGCGGCGCCAAAAGGTCCTGACCAAGTGTCAATACGTGAGGATTTGGGAGTGTGAACGTGTTGGTTTTATGGTTTAAAATATCAGTATTTTCCAATTAATTGGGGCTGTTATCCGAACAATCCATTTTCTACGTAAAACTGCAAGACTGATCTTAAAACTAAATGAATCTTATGACCAGGTTACTTTAATTAATAGTTTAAACAGATGAATTACCATTTTTTGAATAAGACATAATCTCCGCCCTATATAATTTACAACATTAGCAGAAAAAAATGACTGCATGTTCTTTTGTTCAAGCAAAAATGGACATTAAAGTCAGCAAGAAATGGAAATTCTTTCATTTTCGAAATGCATATTATTTATCTTTTTGTGAACGAGTGATTCTTTGTTCCTCTTTTTGGACCTTGGATTGGGTAACTTCAAGAATTAAAAATTCCTGATATTTTACTTAATGCCTATGTCATTGTTCATGTCTTTCTTCAGTCAAAAAGAAATTAAGGTTTTTGAGGAAAACATTCCAGGATTTTTCTCCATATAGTGGACTTCAATGGGGATCAACGGGTTGAAGGTCCAAATTGCAGCTTCCAAGGCCTCTACACGATCCCAGCCGAGGAATAAGGGTCTTATCTAGCGAAATGATTGGTCATTTTTTAAAAAAAATAAAAATGGAAATACTTTTTAACCACAAATGCTCATCTAGCTTTGCGATACAAGTCTGTGATTTCACGCATTACGTAATTAGTTCTTCGTCTGTGTATTTTGGTTCAAAAGGTAGGTTTGGACGAAAATCTCATTCTCTCCTCCAACTTTAAAATCATTCAACATTGTTGTTTTACCTTTTTTGTAAAGGGCATTTGACTTTCTTTGCACGTTCACTTTGTAAATGTGAGTCTGTACTTCCTACGTCACACGTGACCTTTCCAACGTGACTACGTAATGCATCCAGGTAGTGCAAGA
Source organism: Labeo catla (assembly GCA_012976165.1). Classification (NCBI taxonomy): domain Eukaryota; kingdom Metazoa; phylum Chordata; class Actinopteri; order Cypriniformes; family Cyprinidae; genus Labeo; species Labeo catla. The sequence goes on along the minus strand of VONZ01000424.1, from coordinate 546,385 downwards.
CAAGCATTTGTGGTTAAAAAGTAAATAAATTTAGATTTTTTTTTAGAAAATGACCGATCATTTTGCTAGATAAGACCCTTATTTCTCGGCTGGGATCATGCAGAGCCCTTTGAAGCACCATTAAAACTGCAATTTGGACTTTCAACCCACTGATCCCAATTGAAGTCCACTATATGGAGAAAAATCCTGAATGTTTTCCTCAAAAACCTGGAAGTGATCAGAATCAGAAGCAAATCGAATCAAAATGGGTGTTTTCACAACAGAACTAAACTGAATTCCAGCCTCAGTAAAAACACTGATAAATAAACCATCAAACAAAGAAAACTATTTGATCCTTGCTGTTCAAACTTTTTAAACATTGTGAAAAAAGCAAAGTGAATCTTTACCTCCCTATTCATTACTACTGTCAAATTAGGCAACATAGAGGAGGCTGCCAAAACTCACACACACGTACACACGTCTCCTGTCAAAGACAAGGACAACTGCTTGGATGTAAGAAGTCCAAACTGTAAGAACAACAGTAAAAAAGTGGCAAGACACAAAACAAAAACAACAACAAAAAATGATTTACCAGGAGAGAGCCAGAGAGGCTTGTTTAGACTAAACTGACAGCCTAAAGGAGAAGAGCTTTTCAAAACAGCTGTCAGTGAAGCTCAGATCACTGGAAGCCTCAAAGCGCCATGAACGACAGCGCAGCCGGCAAACCGCTTCAGTCATGGCACCGCAAGACCCGCCCACAACCTGCCATACTTCACACCACTTAATTACACCATACATTAGGACAGCATGCTTGCAGAAAATACACATTTACGCTCTCTCACGCACACACACACACTTACAGCTAGGCTCTGAAGCGTGTATTGTGTTTACACAGTATTCTCTGGGGTCTGGATGAACAGACAGAGAAATGGAGACAGTGTGAGGGGATGAAACATAATGAGTGTTATAAACCCCCTCCTTCACACACACTGTAACTTCATCTGAGGGCCTCCCAATGACAAGCACGGCAACTTCATCAACTTTGAGTTTTAGAGGAGGATTCGGCTCATTTCCAGAGAGAGAGAGACTGTGTGTGTGTGTGTGTGTGTGTGTATGTGAGACGCTCATGAAGCACTGACCCCATAAAGATCTTATCTTCACTTCTGATGTCCACAGGCTGGAGTTCACAAGAAGGTCACTCATGAATAACCGAGTCTCTATCATTCAAACCTACTCTTTTTACTGTAACATTTGTCTTAACAAACAAAGCTGCTTTGAATATTTTATTGTTGGAAAATAATGCTGTTTAAGCAGATACTGTAGTTTTCAATATTTACCTTAGTTGTCGTGCCAAGCTAGACCTTTTGTTAGCATGAAGGTCAATGATAAATAAAATGTGTTCAACAGTGAGTGTTCAAAAGAGTTTTTAAGATGCATAAAAGAAAGAATAAAATGTAAAAAAAAAAAAAAAATAGTTGAAATGGTGTTGAGTTTAGAAATGTACCGTTTGTACATGTTGTTACACTATTTTCAACAATCATTTTGATTTCACTTCAAAAACTGTCATATTTATCCATCAAATAAACAGAAATAACATTTTGCTCACCTTGAATATATGAGAGTAGGTAAAACTAAATGTAATGAATTTATACATACAGTATACAGCTGAAGTCAAAAGTGTACATACACCTTGTTAATTATTTTACTAAAATAAGAGGGATCATACAAAATGCATGTTATTTTTTTATTTAGTACTGACGTGAATAAGATATTTACATAGAAGATATATATGTTTACATATAGTCCACAAGAGAAAATAATAGTTAATTTTATAAAGACGATCCTGTTCAAAAGTTTACATACACTTGATTCTTAATATTGTGTTGTTACTGAATGATCCACAGCTGTTTTGTTGTGTAGCAATAGCTCTTCAGAAAAATCCTTCAGGTCCCACAAATTCTTTGGTTTTTCAGCATTTTAGTGTATTTGAACACTTTGCCAGCAATGACTGTATGATTTTGAGATCCATCTTTTCACACCGAGGACAACTGAGGGACTCATATGCAACTATTACAGAAGGTTCAAACACTCACTGATGCTCCAGAAGGAAAAACAATGCATTAAGAACTGGGGGGTGAAAACTTTTGAACAGAATGAAGATGTGTACATTTTTCTTATTTTGCCTAAATATCCTATTTTTTTCATTTAGTACTGCCCTTCAGAAGCTACAAAAGATGTTTCCCAATAGACAAAATAAGTGAAATTTACCCTGCTCTTCAAATTCAAAAAGTTTTCACCCCCAGTTCTTAAAGCATTGTGTTTCCTTCTGGAGCATCAGTGAGTGTTTGAACCTTCTGTAATAGTTGCATATGAGTCTCTCAGTTGTCCTCAGTGTGAAAAGATGAATCTCAAAATCAAACAGTCATTGTTGGAAAGGGTTCAAATACACAAAAATACTGAAAAACCAAAGAATTTGTGGGACCTGAAGGATTTTTCTGAAGAACAGCAGCAGTTTAACTGTTCAGGACAAACAAGGGCCTCATGAACAACTATCACTAAACAAAAAAAAAAAAAAACACAGCTGTGGATCATTCAGGTAACAACACAGTATTAAGAATCAAGTGTATGTAAACTTTTGAACCTTTTATTTTGGTAAAATAATTAACACTTTGCAGATTTTACAAGATGTATGTAAACTTCTGACTTCAACTGTATAAAGGATGGGGGTTGAACCATAATGTAATTTACATCCTAAATTTACCTTGTTATGTTATAGAAAGGTCCAAAAGGATTTACTGACCAGGAGGGGACTAATAAATGGTGAAGCAGTTTCTTAATATACTTTAAGAAATAATAATAAATGGCAAATTATGCATTTTTCTTTTCAAGAATTAGATTTTTTAATGAGTTTTATTTTTCCATTATGATTAGTTAAATTACTTTTTCAATTTCAAGTTAGTATTGTGTAAAGGGCATTTTTAAATAATGAAAATAAATTCATACACCCTGATCCACTTTAAAGTTTTTTTCAGGCCAAGAACCGCCCTTTTAGACAGGAACTGGTCTGGTCTGACCAACATGTAAAGCAACCAACCACAATTTTTTTTGTTTTGTTTTAAATGCTATTTAGGGGCGAGGTGATCTAAAATATTATTGTTACCATCCCCAAGTTCATAGACAAAGAAATAGATTGAAGAAGAAAAGAAATAATGTTGGTCAACTAATTACTTTATGGAATATCTATTTAACTTACCCCTATGCAAAAAATGAAACTAGCTCAACCATATGAAACCACTAACCTGGCAAACTCTGTAACTTACAAACTCGACTTTCTCTCACGGTAGACTGGTGCACTGTGACTCACAGAAGTTACATAGAGGCCAGCCAATCAGATTGGACCTGGCAATGTGGCAGTCATTTCAGAGAGTCCATACAGAGAGAGAGAGAGAGAGAGAGAACATGTCTTATTCTCACAGTTCGGGGTGCCGAAAGAAGTAATTGTGAAACAGAATAAGAGGGAGGATGTGGAAGATGTAGAAATGAGAGAGGAAGTAGAAATGTGGAGGTGAGAGAAAAACAGAGAGGCAGAAAAAAAGAGAGAGAGGGAGATGTCCACCACTAAAAACAAGATAATCTTAACAAATTCATCATTTCTAGTTCATGTAAATGTTTTTCATTCATGGATTCTGCATAGCTGTAATTCTTTGCGTAATGTGTGTTCATGAATATCTGACTGCGTGTGTGTAGCTCAACTGGAACATTTCACTAAAACCAATGAATAAAGGACAATTCAGAGAGGTGTGTGTAAATCTGGGAGAAGTGTGTTAATGACTGCACCCATCATACAACTGACCCGTTTAGAAACAACCATAAAATCAGCCAAAGATAGTGTGCGTGCGTGTGTGGGTGTGTTCAAGAGTTTGAGTGTGTAAATGTGACTGGCACAATAAAAAATAAAGGCACAATAAATCAGATGCATATTGTTGGAACTGTGGCTTAGCGGTTGAGCCTTGGTACTCAGGTGGGAAATGTGGGTTTGAATACTCAATGAAACTGAAAAACCAGTGCTAGTTTCCAAACAGTTTTAATAAACAATGCCCATCTTAAAGGGACAGTTCACCCAAAAATGAAAATTCTGTCATTAATTACCCTCATGTCTTTGCAAACCTGTAAGACCTTCGTTCATCTTCGGATCACAAATTAAGATATTTTTGATGAAATCTGAGAACTTTTTTAGCCTGCATAGACAGCAATGGTACTACCCAAGGCCCAGAAAGGTAGTAAGAACATCAAAAAAATAGTCCATGTAACATCAGTGGTTCAACCTTAATTTTATGAAGCTACAAGAATACTTTTGCAGTCGGTTTGAAAATAATTGAAAATTATTATTATTTTTTAAACACTTACTGAGTGCCATACACACATGAAAATTAGTTTTAGCAAGTAATAAAATGAAGTATGGCTGGTAACTTTATTAGGAACTGCAAGATATGCATGGTTTAAATTGCAATAATAGTCTAGTTGCAGATGGGAAAGAAATACTGTTGACAAGTGAGCAGAAAAGTGAAAAAAAGACAAGCAGGAGAAAGAAATGAGCAGAGTGGACAGGTCACACACACACACTGATGTGCACAAACACACACAGGCAGAGTTAATTAAGTTGGGGGAGTGGGGAGACGGGAAGCGGGAATTCATTAGATAAGTTCACCCTTCATCTGTGGGCCGAGGCCACAGGAGTCAATCAATAAAATGGATCTGCTGCTCCCAAATGCCCCAAGACCTGCCGCCCACAATGAAGAGAGGAGCAACTCGCCCCTTTGACCCCGATTTCTCCCCCTACACACCTGCCCCGACCTCTCGCCCAACACAAACACATTACAGCCAACACACTACTGATGCATTTGTTTTTTTTTTAAACACCACACATTCCACTCCATTGGGCTCTATAATATCGCACCATTCATTACGTCCCACTCAACGTGAGATACAGGAGAGATCGTTCCCAGAGCCTGCTGTGATACACATCTAAATGTACAAACACACACTTTACACTAATGCATGAGGAAACCGAAACAGCCTACAGACAACTCGGCTCTGTGTACGAGTTTACAAGATGATACTGTTTCATATACAGGCATCAACAGGCAATATGGGCACAGAAGGTTTACAAACACATATAGAAACCTATAAGAGAGTTTTGCTGTTCCAGCAGAGCACATACTGTACAGCATGAGCAGTGCCAGATCTGATTCATCTGGTACCATTAGCCAAAGCTGGGAAACTGGGCGTAAACATGCCTAACAGAAGTAAACATTAAAAAGTACCAGCTTAGCATGTGTAACGTGCACAAGTACAAACATGCATTTAAATAAAAAGACATCTACAAAGCAGTGGGTTTCAAAAGGGCCCGAGCCCTCCGGGGTGGTGCAAGAGGGATTAAGCTAAAATTGAATTTAGAATGATTTTAAAATATTAAAATCATATAAAAAAATAAGTTAAAAATTAAGATATTTTTGATGAAATCTGAGAGCTTTCTGACCCTGCATAGGCAGCAACGCAACTGATACATTCAAGGCCCAGAAATGTAGTAAGGACATCGATAAAATAGTCCATGTGACATCAGTGGTTCAACCGTAATGTTATGAAGCTACGAAAAAAATAACAACTTCAACAATTTCTTCTGGTAATATCATGAACACGTGTCGAAGACTGGCATGGAAGAGAATAAATTGTTGAATAAAATCATTATTTTTGTCTTCTTTGTGCACAAAAAAAAATTCTCATAACTTTAAAACATTAAGGTTAAACCACTAATGTCACATGGACTATTTTAACAACGCCTTGACTACCTTTCTGGGACCTTGAATGTGTCAGTTGTCACTGCAGGGTCAGAAAGCTCTCGGATTTCATCAAAAATATCTTAATTTTTAACTTGAAGAGAAATATTGTAAATTCATTCCAAATTAAATTTTAGCTTGATCCCTTTTGTGTTCCGAATATGAATGAAGGTCTTTCAGGTTTGGAACGACATGAGGGTGAGTAATTAATGACATAATTTTCATTTTTGGGTAAACTAACCTTTTAAGATGGGCATTGTTTAATAAAACTTTTTGGAAACTAGCACTGGTCTTACAGTTTCATTTGAATATTCAAACCTGTATCTGCTCAATCACTAAGCCACAGTTTCAACAACATGTATCTCATTTTAGTGCCTTTTTTAAAAAACAGTCACATTTACACACTTAGGCCTTGTTTACACTAGTGCATTTTCATTTTAAAATGGCGTTTTAAAATGAAAACGATCCTCGTCTACACTAGCGTTTTCACTGCACTACACTACACAACTGAAAACGCATGTCACATGACCATCCATGCAGGTACAACCATAGATATGTATAGGTAGATGCCCTATTATAGATGGAGGACGCGTCTACGTGCTTGGAGCGGTTAAATGATGCATCTACTTATACAGATCTATGGGTACAACAATGAGCATGATGTTATTGTTTACATGGTCGTCAAGGATACACAGAGGGAACGTGGGCAGCCAAGACATCATTTTCAAAAGTCTCCGTTTTGGTCCGTTTACACTGAAACGCAACCCCGGAGTTTTCAAATTAAAACGGGGTCTGTACCGTTTTCAAAAGTCTCCGTTTTTGAGAGTCGAAAACGCCGGAGTAGTGTAAACGACAGGCGTAACCGTAGCAAAAGTTATGCGTTTTAAAACAAAAATGCACTAGTGTAAACGCAGCCTCAAACTCTTGAATACACACACTATCTTTGGCTGATTTTACGTTGTTTCTAAACGGGTCAGTTGTATGATGGGTGCAGCCATTAACACACTTCTCTCACAAATGTACACACACCTCTCTGAATTGTTTAATTCACTGGTTTTAGTGAAATGTTCCAATTGAGCGATTAAGACATGAGGGTGAGTAATTAATGACAGAATTTTCATTTTTGGTTGAACTATCCCTTTAATAAATTCATGTCATATTGCTATTAAGCAATAGGTACTTAAACACTAATAAGATTTTCATTTTTTTTTTTAAATCTCTTATGCATTTATTTGATTAAAATAAAGTAAAAACATTAATTATTTTGAAATATACAATTTAAAAACACTACTTTCTATTTTAATATTTTAAAATTGAATGTATTCCTGTGATACCTAAGCTGAAGTTTTAACATCATTACTCTAGTTTTGAGTATTTTTCTCGTTTATTGATTGTTTTGATACTTCAGTCAGAAAAAACCTTTTTACCTACAGTAGACGTGAACAATTGCACATGCATGTGTTGAACTTAATGCAAGTGTCACTGGTAAATGATAGGAAGCTTTTGCAAATTTGTTTTAAATGATTGTAGATAGATATTCCACTTCATCCACAAGTCTTTTTCTTCTCTGTATTCTTAGTTGAAAGTTTTATTGCGTGAGAAATTGCTTTAAATAATCCTTTGCTTGAGAAATCCATCCAAATGATTCACGCTGAAACACAAAACGATTTTTACCACCCCATTTGGCTAATTCATGGAAAAGAAACACCCTAAATAAGTGATTTTATCAGGCATCAGTTATTCTGATTCTAAACAGAAAACAGAAAAAAAAAGTAGGTTCTCGGACACTCACTATATAAAGCGAAGGCTGTAAAGGCTGGGATACACTACACAACTGTTAAAAACGGAACAGGAATCAAGCATTTGCTGACTTTTTAATGGTTAGAGAGGAAAAACTGGACATCATACAACTGAACGACTGAGGATCAAACACTGCCAGACATTCAAGATGTTCCAAACACAACAAACTCACTCAGAAACACTACAATACAATGACAAATTAAAACAATATGTCTTCTAAAATCAGCTCAAAATATTAAACATGTCTGATAGCCTCTGACTGGATGGACTGAAAGTCTGAAGGTAAAAAATCCGTGCCTATTATACACTACGTGCCCACAGCAGCTAGCATTGACTCTTCTAGACTGTAAATCAGGGCAAAAATGTTTGCAAAGAACCTTAAAGGAGAAGTCCACTTTCAGAACAAAAATTTACAGATAATTTACTCACCTCCTTGTCATCCAAGATGTTCATGTCTTTTTTTCTTCAGTCGATAAGAAATTATGTTTCTTTAGGAAAACATTCCTGAAATTTTCTCCATATAGTGGACTTCAATGGTGCCCCCAAGTTTGAACTTCCAAAATGCAGTTTAAATGCAGCTTTAAATGGCTCTAAATGATCCCAGCCGAGGAAGAAGGGCCTTATTGAGCGAAATTATTGGTCATTCTTTAAACAAATTTATATAAATTAAAGACAATTTATATACTTTTTAACCTCAGACGCTCGTCTTGTCTAAGTCTGCGTGAACTCTGTTTTTTACTGGTTCAGTATGATCAATACAGTTAGGTTAGGTCGAAAAACTCCCATCACGTTTTCTTTCCCAACTTTAAAATTGTCCTATTTATTTATTTACTTTTTAACCTCAAATGCTTGTCTCGTCTCGTCTTTGTGATGCGCATGTGTAGTCTGTGTAATCCGGGTCAATACAGTTAGGGTATGTCGAAAAACTCCCATCTCGTTTTCTTCTTCAATGTCAAAATCGTCCCACATCGCTATTTTACCTTTTTTTATAAAGGGCATTTGATCTTCTCTGCATGTTCACTTTGTAAACAGTAGGTTGGTACCTCTGCAGCAGTATAGGATGATTTTGAAGTTGGGAAAGAAAACGAGATGGGAGTTTTTCGACATACCCTAACTGTATTGACCACATTAAACCGGGGAAAAAAGTTCACGCAGACTTAGACAAGACGAGCGTTTGAGGTTAAAACGTATATAAACTGTCAATTTGTTTAGAAAATGACCAATCGTTTCGCTCGATAAGACCCTTCTTCCTCGGCTATGATCGTTTAGAGCCATTTGAAGCTGCATTTAAACTACACTTTGGAAGTTCAAACTTGGGGACACCATTGTAGTCCACTATATGGAGAAATGTTTTCCTTTAAGAAACATAATTTCTTATCGACTGTAGAAAGAAAGACATGAACATCTTGGATGGCAAGGGGGTGAGTACATTATCTGTAAATTTTTTTCTGGAACTGGACTTCTCCTTTAAGACAGCCTTCAGGTATTCCATGATGGCACTAACTATTCACCACTACACAGCATAAAATGCCATCACTGAATGGCAATATTTTAAATACTATTTTACTCAATCCACATCCTTCGAGACGTTTTTCGTTATTACGTCCCACTCAAGACGGCGCGTCGGGATACGGGAGGCATTGTTACGCCTTTGTTTCTGATAGCAGCTTAAGTGAATGAGGAACGCTTGTGGAATCTTTGTTCACGTGTGTAATCCCAAAGCTTTAATGGGCACTGATTGAAGTGTTGTGTCACACCGAGTGAGATTACAGTGGGAATAATGGCGCGTATTGTCCTCCGTTCCCCTCATAAGAGAACGGCTGAATCAGTTTGATTCTTTCTTGCAAAGGGGATCTCAGTTTAATGTGGTTGCCATGGCAGCCAGGCACTCTTGGCTTCAACATTTATGCTAAATAAAACACCCTTTTAAGAGTAGACACAAATAGGCGGACCCACGGTGTTGGCTTTGTGTCCGCGCGTGATTGTGTGTGCGTCTGCGCGTGGGCGTCCGCTGGTTCGCCCGTATCTGTTTATCGTGTGCCACGACGTAAACTCTCGGCATGAGAAAATACGCATTCGGGAACATGAACGAGCACACGCGTAGTGGCTAATGCAAGACCTTGTGGCGCGGCATTGAATGTGGGCTTCGTCTCTGAAAGAGCTTTTTGTGAGCATGGAGAGTGTGTGATCTGTGCGTGTTAATGGTTATTGGAGGGGATGGGGTTGGGCGAATGTCTATTAAAGCACAATAAAGCAGAGAACAACACAGAAAGACAGCGAGAAAAGGGTCAGCTGACGGGGTTTGACCCCGTGACCCTCTGTTCCAGCTGCTGTGGCGCTTACGACCCTCCCCGGCTGAAACTCAACACTGTCTTTTGTTTCAGCCGGTTTCGAGGTGTCCCTGGACGCTCTCCATCTCGCACAGAGATCAGGTTTACGCACACACAGCGTGGAGTTTGTTGCTGTGCGGTGATAAGACACACAGAGAGCTGTTTAAGCTGTCATGTTTAACTCTTATCTACTACATCGGTACATCAGAAGCGCTCATTAGCCGCGATAAACAGCCCCTCGGGACATCAAGCGCACACGTATGTAAACATACACACGCCACTCATGTGTCCGGCGGGCTTATGGGAAAGGAGGGGAAGGTCAGGCCTTGCTTCCTCAGCGTGGTTGGAGTTTGAAAGGGTAAAAAGTAATTTCCAAGGAATGGAGGGAGGGAGGCACTAAAAAAGCCGAAGAATTCAGAGGCAATTTAAAAGCAGTGTGGGAGAGGGGGATGAGAGGGAAAAAAAAAACGAAGAAAGAGGAGGCATGATGGAAAGTAAAAGAGAGGTTGTTATTTTTCTCTCTCTCTCTTTCTCTCTCTCACTGGCTGTTGTTTTTTAGGGACTAGTCGGGCCACAACCTCCAAGGAGAGAGAGAGATAGAGAGATAGATAGAGGAAGAATAAATCAAACAAACCCTGAAGGCTAGAACGGAGGGAGAAAGACGAGAGGAGAAGTGTGGGTAATGATGGAGGGGGGAGTTGAGTGGGCGACAGAGAGGACGAGAGGGTGAGCGCGAGCAGGGGTGGAGGTGGAGAGGGGGAGTGGAGGATTGCAGGGCTCAAGGTAATCTGGGGAGTTAATGCAGCTTAGCAAAGCACAGAGAGAGAGAGAGAGAGGGAGCACAAAGTGGCAGACAGTGCGAGCGGCAGAAAGAGAGAGGGCGTAAGAGACAGAGAAAGACAGACGGAGAGAGAAAGGGAGGGCCGGAGAGAGTGGGAGAGAGGAGATCTTGGGGAAAATGGAATGCTGGGTGGAGAGGGGAAGCAAACACGCAGGGCTTTGTGCTAAAAGCACGACTCTGGGGAGGGTGCGACCGACGCTAAATCCAGAGCACAGGCCAGAAATCAGGGTTTAAAGAGCAGGCAATGGGACCGGCCCTTTTTAGACGTCCACTCGGCGAGCCAAACACATGCACACATGGTCTAAAATGAACCTCATGGTGAATTGAGAACACTGATCAGCTGTAAATAGTTTTTAACTGCTGCTTTATTAGAAGTGTATCACTGCATGTTAGCATTATCATGTGACCTGCCATTCACAAATCCTCTCTTACAGCCTTATGGGATAGTAAAGTGCCCACTGGATGCGCACTTAAGAATCCTTACATAAGCAGTAGATCATCCGAGCACTTTTTGCCTACTGTTTTATGAATACCGTGAATTTGGACGTAGTACTCATTTTAGGTCTATTCGGATGCAGACAGAATGTGTTTTTGAGCAAATTGGTTGAGTGAATGACTCAACGACTCACTTTTAAAGACAGTCAATCATGTCATGCCACCACAAAACCAGTCATAATGGTATTTTATACTGAAAGCTGAATAAATATGCTTTCCATTGATGTATGGTTTGTTATGATAGGACAATATTTGGCCAAGATACAACTATTTGAAAATCTGGAATCTGAGGGTGCAAAAAAAAAAAAAATCAAACATTGAGAAAATTGACTTTAAAGTTCTTAGCAATGCATATTACTAATCAGAAATTAAGTTTTGAAATATTTACAGTAGGAAATGTACAAAATATCTTAAAGGAACATGATCTTTATGTAATATCCTAATGATTTTTGGCATAAACGAAAATGTGATCATTTTGACCCATACAATGGGCTATTGCTACAAATATACCCATGCTATTTATGACTGGTTTTGTGATCCAGGGTCACATATCATATGAACAATAGCGCTGTTGGCGAAAATCAGCACATTCTGCGGCCTTGTGCTTATGGCTGAATCACAGCCATGCTGATGTTTTAATACGACAGTTAAATAAGAAGATAATATTTAGTAACTTATTTTTAGAGACAATATTTAGAGTTACTTGGTCTATTTTTACTCTGCCAATGAAAAAGTACCAAACAAAGCCACTAAATAATTAAGTTTTGCATCTTTGAGCAACACAGTTTTGGATCAAATTGATTCAGTAACTGACTCCATGATTCACTCATCAGTGATTCACTCATGAATCAGTGTTTTTGAATGAATCTGTTCAATTCGACTCACTGATCCAAAATCGCATACTCTCTGAGTAGGTACTTATTTTGAAAAATAAGTGTGTTCTGTATATGATCTATATATGTATGAACGTATGGTATGAATGTAATCCGGACATACTAAATTCTTAATGTTCTTAATCACATTAACCTACATTCTTAACCACTAGGACTTGGTTTTGACACAAATTTCAATTCGATTTAATTTTGACGAAGCTTTCATTTCAATTCAATATTGATTATTCTAGATATATAGCAGGTAACAGTACATGGCAAATTTTCACAGATTTTAAGAATCAATATTGTTTCATAAAAATCAGAATCGATTAAACTCGAGAAATCAATACTTTATACCTAGCAGGACCCACCACCATCAGTTGTGTCACTATGAATTCTGTGAAACTGGACAAGCTACTGATTTCAAATTCTGTTTTTTGCCTACTATAAAGTAGGGAATTAGGTATGTTTGGATGCAGACTTGTTTTTGAGTGAATTGGTTGAGTGAATGACTCAATGACTTACTTGTAAAGAATCATTTGTTTAGTTCCTAAAATAATAATCAGTGTTTTTTTTTTTTTTTGACTCGCTCAAAAAGATGGCCTCCTAAATGTATAACGAAGCAGAAACTGTTGATGAAAAATTCCCATCTCTAATGAACACACTGACAGTCTAAAACATGCAAACACAGACAAGCAAAGCTATAAAAACACTATAAAGCCTCGTGCTGTTGGACTGTTATTTCAGCACTCTTGGAACAATGCTTGACCAATCAGATTCAAGGACTGGAACTAACTGCTGAAATACTAATGGAATATTAAAGCTTTTTGCATATTTGTAACAAACAGTGTAGGTCATTCACAGCATCATATATGAGTCTCAGGCTCTCTAAAACTGCATAAAACAAAGATGAATCATGTTTTTTTTTTTTTCCCACCTAATGTATTCAAGGCTTAATGGGAGGAATATTGCACAAACAGTATGTGTCCACACACTAAAGCTATGGATAAAACCCTAATGATACATTTTTTTATTCTTTGATAGGCCTACGTCATTGAGTCTCATACATCACTATCAGACTATCTTTTTTGCAGTTCAATTTAAGCCACGTATTAGGTTGCAAATCCTTATAAAGTTACCAGCCAAATGGAGTCACTCCAGTTTATTTACTCGCCAAAGGCAATTTTACTCACATTTGGCACTTAGCGGCTGTTAATTTTGGACCCTGAACATACGCATTACCAACATTTTTCATACAAAAAGTTTCCACACAGCTGATAGACGCTGGAGTGTGTTGTACCTTTGAGGAATGTCTGCTGACAGACACTTTGAATGAGGTCAAATTACTGTAAATTTGACAGTAATGGAGACACGGCCTGGCGGTGCATTTCTGTCCAGGCAATTCCCAAGTTTGACTGTGGCTTTAGTCGTTTCCCAAGCCCATTTTTTCCCGTTATCTTGTAGGTCCTTGACAAAATAGTAGCGTGTCCATGAATAAAAAAAAATAGGTGATCATAAAAGTACCAAAGTTGATTGATCCTGTTTACATTTGGTATTAACATCAGTTTTGGACAAAATGTGTTTGGTTGTTAACGGATTCTGGTCCTGCCCTACACTTTGTGCCTTATTCAAAATCCTAACTTAGTAAAATGGATTCAATAATAAGTGTAAACTGGGCCTACATGTGTATGCGTACCGTCCCACGTTTACTGTGTTTCTGACTCATGCTGAACTGTATCAAGCTTGGCTATATGGCCGTATCCTTGGTAACTTCTGTCTTGGGTGATGAAGAACACAGGAGCCAGAAGGAAGAGCTCGGAGAGAGAGAATTAAGACTTAAAGTGGTCAGTATAGACATAAAGGTCTGCCATAAGACTGTAGACAGACTCCAGGTATGAGGATAAATGGAAAGCCTGAGTAGAAATAAGCAGGAGGGAGACGCCAGGTCTTCAGGCGGATAAGACGATCAGACAGAGTACTTAATGTTAGATTATCTGACACGCGATACAATTCCAAACCAAAAAAACTCAAACCTCATCGTCAGCAGTGTTGACTGGGTCAAAAGCCACTCGATGTTTTATTAAGACCATTACAAATGATTTTATTGAATGATCATTCATGCACAAATTCCCGGTTCTGCAGGTAATTCTGCAGCTGTCAAAACACACCATTCAACTTCAACTCCATGTGACCGACATGCAGTCTGAAGCCCTGCATGGTCAGTGGAGCTCCATGGCAACAGGATCTCATGTAGATGATTCTACATTTCACCTCGACAGTGGAAGTAAATGCGAGAGCCAACAATTTATAATGAGAGGCGATGGATTTGCACGTGATCTTGAATCTCGCAACTACGCGCAAGGTAATCCCATCGCTGTCAAAACACGTCATACAACCTCACACTGGAGCTCCATGGCAACAACATCTCATGTAGATGTTCTACATACCAAGACAGTCCTTAAGTAAGCGGAAGAGTTCATTAGTACAATGAGAGGTGCGGGATTGTGTGCGATCTGTTGGAATCTTAATATAACTCTGTACAAGGTTACTGTGACTGACGCACTGATCTAAAATGGAGCAATAAGGAGGTTTTCAGGAGGGGGAAGAGTGGGAACGAGACAAGAGAGGGGAAGAACATGAACAAGAATCGGAAGCTTCTTATTCCCTCTCGCCAGAGGAGAGTTGGGTCGTTGAAATTAATTGCATGCGATCAAATCAGCCGAATCAAGGCAGATTAAGGAGGTGTGTGATGGACGGAGAGTTAGAGACTTGGGGTCTTATTTAAGCTAGCTGACGTGTCACTTCCTCTTGCCACAGAGCTGGCCCCGTTGACGTGGGTAAAAGCCACACAGTTCTACACAGCCTCATCAGGACGCATCAGAGCTAATGACAGAGTGAGACTAGGGCATGAGCGGTGAGAACTGGGCTAGAAAGTAGGGATGAGTGAAAATGTATGACAATAGCTCTGTTTCAATCTTTTGAGCTGCTGTGCTGTCAGCTGTTAGGGATGCATGATTTTCGGGGGAAAATGGAACTTTGATTACAATTTAAAGAGAAAGTTGACCCAAAAATGAAAATTCTGTCATTAGTCACCCTCATAAAAGAAAATAATAGTTGCATTTATAAAAATGACCCCATTCAAAAGTTTACATATGCTTGGTACTTAATACTGTGTTTTTTTGTTCAGTGATAGTTGTCCATGAGTCCCTTGTTTGTCCTAAACAGTTAAACTGCCCACTGTTGCAGAAAAATCATTCAAGTCCCACTAAGTCTTTGTTTTTTCAGCATTTTTGTGTATTTAAACCCTTTCCAACAATGACTGTATGATTTTGAGATTCATCTTTTCACACTGAGGACAACTGAGGGACTCAGTTGTATGCAACTATTACAGAAGGTTCAAATGCTCACAAGGAAACACAATGCATTAAGAGCCGGGGCGTGAAAACTTTTGAACAGAATGAAGATGTGTACATTTTTCTTATTTTGCCTAAATATTAGGGCTGACTTCTAATAGTCGAGGATTCGACGATTCGATTCGTAGACGTCTGATTCGACTATGAACCTCATAGTCGAATAGTAGGAAAGTGTTATGTAACCAATGAGAAGCAGCACACTACAGGCCTGTAACGTCCGGACCGCATTTGTTAGCATTTACGGATTTATTGGCTCACAATGGCTTCTAAAAAATCATCAAAAGTGTGGGAGTATTTCGAGAAGGTTAAAGATGACCCAAAGAAAGTTAAGTGCAAGTTGTGTCAGCAGCTTCTTTCATATCACACGACGACAACCAACATGGCTTATCATTTGAAACGGTTACACCCGCAGTTTCATGACGACAGCTCAGGCAGCACGTCTGCATTTTTTTTCTTTTTCATTTGGGACAATGTGAACTTAAGCTGAAGGCTGCGCGCGAAGCGCAGCAACAAAGACATCCTTTCCTTTTTCTTTTTTTCTTTTTTTTGCTGCATTTGCACTTTCTGAAGCCCATTCGATTATGACTTATATTAGGCCTATATTTATTTTCGTTGTTGTGTAATTGTTTTTATTTATTCAGGCAGGTTTATTGTATTTTGAAAAATGTTTATGACATTTTGAATTTGGACTAGTGCCAGGCTGTTGCGCTAAGTTTAATTTTATTTATTTATTTTATCCCGATTCCCGAGTGTGAACTGTGGCCTATGTTTATTTTCGTTGTTGTGGTATTGTTTTTATTTATTCAGACAGGTTTATTGTATTTTGAAAAATGTTTATGACTTTTTTATGGATGAATAAAAGGTATTTGTTACACACCATGTTTTTCTTTTAGTTTTTTTTAACTCTTTTGTTTGAAATGGAAAAAATCTAGCTGCTATCTAAAAAAAAAAAAAAGGTTCGACTATCAGTCGACTACAGCAAAATCGAACGAATCAGATTCGACTATGAAAATCCTTAGTCGAAAACAGCCCTACTAAATATCATTTTTTTTATTTAGTACTGCCCTTCAGAAGATACTTACATGTTTCCCAGAAGACAAAATAAGTTACATTTACCATGATCTTCAAATTTCAAAAGTTTTCACCCCCCGAGGTCATTTTTATAAATTCAACTATTATTTTCTCTTGTGGACTATATGTAAACTTATTTTATGTTAAATATCTTTATCAGGTCAATACTAAATAAAATATAACATGCATTTTGTATGACTTCTCTGATTTTGGTAAAAGATTCTGCAATGTAAACTTTTGATTTCGACTGTATGTCTATCCTTATCCTTTTCATTCAGGTTTAATTAAATATGGCATCTACCCTGAACTGTGAGCTTTTAATAACACTAGACTTTAATATTAGCAAGCTGCTAAGCTAACAACGTGATCAAATACGTCTATAACCATAAGACAAAGCACACACAATATATTAAACAAAAAAAGTAATTTCTACTTTCAATTTTGTCAGCCATCTTGGATTTTTGGAGTTGTTTCCCTTATCCCAACTCATTGTTGGTGACTAACTTCTGGACCGGCCTTTGTTTTGGGTGTGCGCCTCTATTGCATACAAAATGCCAAACACGTAAGCTAACTAGATTCTGGTAATGAATATATGAGAAAAACAGAAAGACAGTATAAAGGGAGGAGCAAACGAGATGGAAAGACACAGAAGGAGCGCAGGGGACCAGAGGTTAGAAAGAAGATGAGGGAGAGGAGCGGTTAAGATGAGGAAAATAGCAAATGAAGGAAAGAGACATAATTGACCTCATAGTTGCAATTCCTCAGAAGAGAAGGAATCGAGGCTGGAAGTGGTGGAAAAATAGAGGGATAGAGAGGATGGATGTGGAGAGAGAGGGGGAAAGAAATGGACTGTTTGGGAGGACAGTAACGGCCGCTTCCTCATGCGGTCTCAGGAATGCAGGACGGGTGGATCTGAGTGTGTGCGTGCATTTGCCCGATAGAGCAGACAGGAATCCCTAACCCCCACAGACTCTGGAGCCAGTTATCAGAGAGAGAGGGGCCGGGGTGTCCCAACTTTTATCTCTCTTTCTCTCCTACTTTCCTCCTCCCTTTTTTTCCCACTTCTTTCTTTTCACATCCTCCTCCTTCTGCCCTTTTTCTCCATAATTGTGCCAGCACAAAAAAAAAAAGAAAACAAGGAGGATGTGGGGTAAAAGAATGAGAGTGAGCTAGAGGCGAGAGGAGGACAAACCTTGAAGTGAGACTGCTTCAAGGTTGTGGTGAATTCTTTTACAAAGCCAAACACAGAATAGCGAGAGAGACATCAGACTTATCTTTATCCAGTTTCTATAGTGCACTGCCCTCTGGAAAACTCAATTCTGATTGGTCACTCATGACATTCTACATGTTGTTGTAGAATCAAACGGTACGTTTCATAATGAAAAGTGCTAGTTTGTTCACTCTGTTGTCCCTTTTATCTTACATAATCAAATGATTAATTATGACGTGTATAAATTATAATAATTTAAACTCAAATCACTAATTCATGTCTATTCAGTGAAAGTGCTCAATGCAAGACACCCTGTTTCTATTTTGTTTGCACTTTATTTTCTTCATTTGTCTAAAATTGAATTGTTTTTCATATTTGCAAATGTTTTGAGTTGATTGCTGTGAATTAAAAAAGTATGACTGTTAAATCAAAGCCAGTTTCTCATGGCATGAAGAATGAAATCAAATTAAAGCTGCAAAACAGATGTTTTTGGCTAAAAATCTAAACAAAAACAATTATTGAGCAAGTATTGTGAAAAAGAAGTGTTGAAAGCTGTCCCCATGCCTTTTACTGACTGAAAACAGTAAGCTTATTGTAATGATTTATAATTTGTTTCATGTCATTCTTCTTTGCATGATTACAGTATGTCATGTCTGTTAATAACAGAGAAGGTCTGGATATTATAGCCTATGTACCAATTGAAGTCAAAAGTTTACATACACCTTGCAGAATCTGTAAAATGTTACTTATTTTACCAAAATAAGAGGGATCATACAAAATGCAAGACATTTACATATAGTCCACAAGAGGAAATAATAGTTGAATTTATAAAAATGACCCTGTTCAAAAGTTTACATATGCTTGATTCTTAATACTGTGTTGTTACCTGAATGATCCACAGCTGTGTTTTTTTTTGTTTAGTGATAGTTGTTAATGAGTCCCTTGTTTGTCCTGAACAGTTAAACTGCCTGCTGTTCATCAGAAAAATCTTTCGGGTCCCACAAATTCTTTGGTTTTCAGCATTTTTGTGTATTTGAACCCTTTCCAATAATGACTGTATGTTTTTGAGATCCATCATTTTACACTGAGAACAACTGAGAGACTCATATACAACTATAACAGAAGGTTCAAACACTCACTGATGTTCCAGAAGGAAACACAATGCATTAAGAACTAGGGTGTGAAAACTTTTGAACAGAATGAAGATGTGTACATTTTCTTATTTTCCCTAACTATCTTTTTTTTTTTTCATTTAGTACTGCCCTTTGGAAGCTACAGAAGATACTTACATGTTTCCGAATAAGTTGAATTGATCCTAATCTTCAAATTCCAAAAGTTTTCACCCCCCAGCTCTTAATGCATTTTCTGCAACTTGTTATTTTTATAAACTCAACTAATATTTTCTTTTGTGCACTATATATCTTATTCAGGTCAGTATTAAATAAACAATAACATGCATTTTGTATGATCCCTACTATTTTGGTAAAATAATTAACATTTTGCAGATTCTGCAAGGAGTATGTAAACTTTTGACTTCAACTGTATACGTTCCTTGCTCAAAAGATGTTCTTTATGGATATTTCACTTTTTATTTTTAATATTGTTTTGATGTCATTAGTGACATTCGCTTATATAAAATGATCACAATCATATTCATCCGCACTAAAAATCTGAGCTGAAGCCCAACTCACGTAATGTTCCTCCACGAATTTTCGTCCGTGAATAACTGTAACTTGTTAAAAAGACTGCAATTGAGTAACATACTCAGTTACGCCACTGGACAGATAAGCTGCTTCTGAGAGTGGTCCTCAGCTCCCCCGGCCTGGCTCCAGCACCGTTTCGGTGGAGAGGGGTGTGTTTGTGTGTGCGCAGCTCCTGCCGTGAGGTCCTGATTGTTTGGAGTCGAGCTGGTGATGAGCCCAGACCCTCCATACTGATCGCCTCAGGGGAAGGACGGTGACACCTCTCTCACTCTCTCTCACCTCACACAATACCTCTGAGAGAGAAAGGTAGGGGGGCAATCTGCCGGCTTCCTGCCATTTTCTCCGAAAAAGGAGCCTTTAACTTCACACCGCTGTCACAGAGTGAGCTGGTCCAAAAAATCCACTTCGGAACAAGAGTATTCACAAAGAAACCACAATGCTGCTTTTACTGGGAGCCTGAGTTTGAATGTGTGTGTGTGTTGGTGGGTATGAAACAGAAGCCAGGGAATGCTTCTGATGGTGTGAAGCTCACGCCCAAAGATACTGCATCTCTTCAAGGGCATACCATCACACACACACACACACACACACACACACACACACACAGTTGCTTCAGTCCATTATTTGAAAGAAAACAGAAATGACACACTCAATTGATGGGGCACAATTGGGGACATGCAAGAGAGTTGTATCCTCCATGCATTAATACTAACACCCCCTTCACAAATGCACACACGCACACAATTACCTAGATATGCAGCAAACTGTGATGACTACAGATCTGTTAATATTTCTATTAAAAGAAAAAAGAATTACAGGTTCCAAAAAATATTAAGCAGCACAACTGTTGCCAACATTGATAATAAAAGTAATAAATCAGCATTCAGAATGATTTTTGAAGGATCATGTGACACTGAAGACTGGAGTAATGGTTGATCAAAATTCAGCTTTGCATCACAGAAATGAATTATATTTTAAAATAGAAAACCATTATTTTAAACTGTAATCATATTTCACAATATTATATATTTTTTTATATTTTTGATCAAGTAAATGCAGCCCTGATGAGCATAATAGAATTCTTAAAAAAAAAAACAAAAAAAAAAAACAGTAAAAATCTTACTGATTGAAAGGCAGTGTATTTTAGAATTTAAAATTTAAAATTATTCAGTTTAGAATTTAAAAATATTTAAAGATCCTTTAAGAAAGATCCTTTCTGTTTCCAAAAAATACCATTAAGACAATGCACTCATTTTTTGTTTGGCTCTTTATTTATAATTTATTATAAACACCATGAGGTATATGTTATTATTTTTTACGTGATTATTACACTGCATTCATAAAATGCATTTCATGCAGTAATTACATTTAAAATGGTAGAAAATGGTACAAAAGTTGAAAATAATATTTTTTTGTTTATTTGTTTTTTTTGTATGAACAAACTCTTCAAACCCAAAACTGTACAAACAGACCCAAATCCTAATTCTTCTTCTAATGGATTATTTTTTGACGTACATGACGTAGGCCGAAGTACCGACCCAAAGTGAAAGTGCAAAGAAAGTCAAACAGCCATTGCAAAACAAGATAAAACATCAATGATGGACGATTTTGAAGTTGGAGGAGACAATGAGATGAGTTTTTCACCCTACGCTACCTTTTTTTAACCGAACTACACAGATGAAGAAATAACCACAAGTGACCTTTCCAACGTGATTACGCAATGTGTAAAGATGCGCTTGCGCATCGCAGAGCTAGTGCAAGACAAGCATTAAAAAAAAATGACAGACTGTTTCGCTAGATAAGACCCTTATTCATTGGCTGGGATCGTGTAGAGCCCTTTGAAGCTGCGTGGAAACTGAAATTTGGACCTTCAACCCGTCGTTCCGCATTGAAGTCCACTATATGAAGAAACATCCTGGAATGTTTTCCTCAGAAAACTTAATGTTGTTGCAACTGAAGAAAGACAGACATGAACATCTTGGATGACAGTGGGGATGGGTAAATTATCAGGAAATTTTTATTCTGGAAGTGAACTAATCCTTCAAAGCACACCCATTTATTTAGATTCTAGAGACAAATTTGTATGACTAAATATAGTTATCCCCTCTCACACATACTTTGCTGCATAATCACACCTGTTTTTACAGCACATATGATGTGCATATAACACATCTTGCAACATACACCAATGGCATCATCTTTTGTGCAAATGCAGTTGTAGCTACAGTTCATGTATCAGCCATTGCCCACTTTCTCTCTATCACACACACACACACACATAGGAATTTCCCCTTGCACCTTTAACGCCCTCTCCCCTAAACCTCTCCTTATTTAGGAGCGAGGGAGAGCAGGGTGCAGCCACAGGGAGGAGGCGAGGGGAGGACAATGGGTGGAGGATCGAGAGGAGTTGGAGAGGGTGTGGGGTTGAAGAATGAGAGTGTGTGTGTGTGTGAGGAAGGGAGATTTTGCCCTCCCACGCCGGTTGTGTGTGTGTAGCAGGGCCAATCCGACACACCCAGAGGGCAGCGAACCTCCACATCCTGCCCGGGGCGTCCGTTTGTCCAAACAGCTCACTTCTTCCTCTTCTCTCCCCTCTCTCTCTCTCTCTCTCTATGCTCAAACCGGTCTGACTGGAGGGTAGAGAGCAGGAGAGGGTGGGGGTTTGTCTATAAAGAACAGAAACCCCCCGTAAAACCAGAAGAGGAAGAAAAAGCCGCGGAGTAAAATACAGCAGAAGAAAACAAACAGCAGGGCGTTGTCCTGCCCTGAATGGGGAAGTTTGACAGTTTGGTGGTGTTCTAACCCCTTTACACACTCTCTAACACACACACATGTACCTATTACCCTCTCCGTCCAGAGCAGTCTGCACAGAGCTAGTGCACAGTCACAACAAGACAAACAGTAAGGAGATCTAAAGGACCTGTATGCAATCAAAAACTTACTCAGAGTGCCTAAACACTGGACAAACAGAGATATATCCTGTCAGGTCCATAATCACGTCCCAGAACGCTCTCCCTGTGTCTCTCAGTGATCAGTTTTCATGGCTAGAGTTATCACAGACTGCTGCAAGTCTACTGATTGGGGTGCCCAATCCTGTTCCTGGAGGGCCAATGTCCTGTACTGATCCTGAAGACGTCAAGAATGATCCTTGGCGACCTCCAGAAGCATTGGACATTAATGGGAAAGTGCATGTCAAAGACATAGAACAGTGGTTTCCAACCCTGTTTCTGGAGACTCCTCAACAGGATACATTTTGGATGTCCCCTTATTAAAAGAAACTCAACTTGTTATTAGAGACCCATGATGTGAGATGTTTGGGTCGGTTAAGAAAAGCTTCTGAAATCAGGGGCGTCCAGTCCTGCTCCTGGAAGGCCACTTTCCTGCAGAGATTAGCTCCATCATACCTGCCTGAAAGTTTTTTAGTGATCCTGAAGACCTGTATTAGCTGGTTCAGGAGTGTTTAATTAATGCTGGAGTGAAACTCCTGGAAAGTGTCCCTCCAGAATCAGTTTTGGACACCTCTGCTGTAATGCAATTGGACGACATAAATTGACCAGTAATTTTAAAAAGTCCAGGGGTCCAGTGGTTCTAGTTGTAGGGCCCTATAAATATAAATTTTTAAGGTCATATGAAATACATTTTATTTTTTCCTAAATTCAGTTTTTTTTTCTGTTTTATTTTAGACTTTGTTTTATTGGTTAAATTAAATTGTATTAATCGGCAAGCATGTCTAATTAATTGAAATCATGAAACTTACACAATTTAAGCACAATGTATTAAAAGTCTAACAAAAATATTTTTTAAGGCCTTATGAAATATGTTTTTGGTTTTTTTTGCTTTTTCGTTTTTTCCCATTTTAATTTTTCTGGATTCCGTTTTTTTTTTTTTTCATTTTAATTTTTCCTAGACTATGTTTGAATAGTTCAATTACATTTTATTAATCAAAAAGCAAGTCTAATAATTGAAATCATGAAACGTAAACAATTTAACAGCAGTTTATTTACATTTTAACAAAAAATTAATTTTAAGGCCCTATGAAACACATTTTATTTGTTCCCAAATTCAGTTTTTTTTATTAATCAAAAAGCATTATTGTTTCTCAAATGTAGTTTTATATATATATATATGTATATATATATGTATAATATGTATAATGTGTGTATATATATATATATATATATATATATATGTTCCATTTTAATGGTTTCATTAAATCTGAGTAATTAAAAGCATCTCTAAATAATTGATTTTAGAAAAAAAAAATGTTTTCCCTTTTTTTCAGAAATACTGTGTTGTACATTTACATTTTTCTGGTAAATAAATTTAAGTAAATAATTTTTCTGGTAAATACTCCTTAAAAATAATGTTTAATAATTTTATTAGTAGTAGTAGTACTACAATTACATTATGTTACATATTTCTGTCATAGTTTCGTTAAGTTAAACTGAACTTTTATTTTGATGGGTTGCTGTGAAGACCTTCTGTTGGTATATGATATGACAATCATTTTTATCAAAAGAAACAGTAAAATGCTCATGAAGTGACCTACTTTTGATTTATTCATTCAAAATTTGGCACATTCTGGGACATTCCATGTTATACAGTATATTCAATTTTTATGACTGGATTCCGTGATTCCATCTGCGTTTTCCGCATCACGGAAATCCACGGGCCCTCTAGTTGTGCTTTCTGAAATTCAACTTGCCATATTCCTACTCCGTTTAAAACTGAGCCAACTCCAGCTCTTTCCACACACTCAAATCGGATTTTAAAGCATTCTGTCAATTGCTTTAAGCTTTCTAAGTATGCTTCAGCATCTGTCACAAGTGCGGACAGGCCCTCTCCATTAAAATGGTAAGAAACACAAAAAGAACTTTTGAATAAAAGCAGGACAATCCCCGTAGCCCCCACTGCATCCGGAGATCAGCTTTGATTCTGATGGTGAGCGACGAGAGTGAAGCGTATTCCCCCCACCCTATGCATTGTGATTAATGGGATTATCCTCCATTAAACAGCCCACTATGATACTAAGTGGCTTGTCTCATTGTGTTCGTCTCAAGACATCTATTACTTTGCAGTAAGCCAGTTGAGCATGAACTTCCCTCAAGGAGGTTAATGTAAGGATCCACCAGATCCAATTCTACTTTGTATATCAATCAAATAGTCCCTCAAAATGGTCCAGAAAAGTAAACATGCAAGCCTGTGTCATATGCAAACTTTTGTTACAGAGTCAAAGTAATTTTGCTGGCAGGGCATTTTTTCAGTGTTGCCCCATGGGACTGGGGAGAAGCCCAGATGGCAGAGATGGGCAGTGGGCCACAATTGTTACTGATACAACACAAGTGTTGGAAGGGGATGATCTGCTATTTAAACTGGAACCTTCTTCCATCCCTCCATCTCTGCTGAATAGTTTGGGCATTCTGCTCCAAGGGCAGGGGGTGCTTACGTTTTGGAAAATGACATTGCTATCATCGTCATCTTCGCTGGCCAAAGCCGAGACACCGTGGTGTGTCCTGGCTCGAGGCACCTCTTGGTTTTAGAGGCCAAAGTGTCTATATATAGTGCATGTGTAAAGGATTCTGGGAGGGGTCGGGTACTCAGAGACCAGAGCGCTGAGGCAGGAGGGAACTCCACCATGAGGAAGTCTGGATTTTTCTGTCCATGATAAAGTCAAGAGTGTTCACTTTCAAAGAGACAATGAGACACACAGGTGGGAGGAGTGGAGGAGTGACAGACATGTCATTTCCAAGCAAAGAGATCGAAAGACAGACAAGGACAGTGGGAAGAGACTAAAAACAGTTAGTGAATCTGAAACCTGAAGAACAAAAATAGGACAAAAAATAAAGGTTAGATCATTTATAAACTGACCAACAGCACAGAATATAGGAAGAGAGCTTCCTGCTATACACTCACAGCACTTCAAGTGATTACTGTCTAAAAATGTAGAGGTTACTCATATTAGGATGAAAAACCTAAAATTTTCCTTTTCAGAGTCAAGAAAATCAGCTGACTTGGCGGCCATCTTGGTAAGTCCCTGGGGCAGCTATTTCCAAAAGCTGCAAGTACTACACGAATGAGGAAAGACTCAAAAACTGTTTGCTTTTGTCAAATCAATAAAATCTGACCACAAAGAATGTTGCCTAATTCAGTTCAAATTAGGCTAAAAAAACTATATTTTTCAGGGTCATGCACACTGGAAAAAAAACTATTTGTTGAGTCAAATTAAAATAATTTGTTACCTGGCTGCCTTTAAAATTTTAAGTTCAGTCGACTCAAAGAAGTTTAGTCAGCTTGAAATGTTAAGTTGAGTACTAAATCACAACTTATATATGAGTTGATTCAACTTAAAATTTTAAAGGAGAAGTCCACTTCCAGAACAACAGTTTACAAATAATGTACTCACCCCCTTGTCATCCAAGATGTTCATGTCTTTCCATCTTCAGTCGTGAAGAAATTATGTTTTTTGAGGAAAACATTTCAGGATTTTTCTTCATATAATGGACTTCAATTGTGCCACCGATTCTGAACTTCCAAAATGTAGTTTAAATGTTAGTAGTTAATTGAAGAAAAATCCTGAAATGCTTTCTTCAAAAACCATAATTTCTTTACGACTGAAGACAGAAAGACATGAACATCTTGGATGACTAGGGGGTGAGTACATTATTTGTAAATTGTTTTGGAAGTGGACTACTCCTTTAAGGCAGCTGGACAACAAACCCAAATTTTTAGTTTACTCAAGTTGACTAAATTTATTTGAGTTGACTGAACTTAAAATTTTAAGGCAGCAGGGTAACAAATTATTTTAAGTTGACTCAACAAATTATGTTTTTTGTTTTTTACAGTGTATAGATGGTAAACCTTATTTTTGCAACTATTTTCACGGGTGTTCAAATTAAAGCACAAAAAACAAGCAAACAAGCTAAACTTTAAAGATTCTATATAATGACCAATTAATACCTAATTATGTGGCCTGGTTCACGCCTTATTGTAGTTGAAGAGACTTGTTCTTGTAAGGAAAAGGGACAGAGGGAGACTGAAGAGAGAGGCGAGAGAATTGCATAGAGCGAGGCGGAACACAAGAACTCTGTCTGACAGACCGACATGACGCCTTACCCCAGAACAAACAAGCATTCAGCTACATTGAGGGGCAACCCAGAATGCCATGGGGGAGACAGAGGGAGATAGAAAGCAACAGAGAAACAAGAGAAAGAAAGAGAGAGAAGAGAACTGTGAAGGTCATCTGGTGGGATGGTGAGTCTCAATCAAAAGAAAATAGGGAGGCACGTCGGATGAGGGACAGAGAGGGAGGAAAACGGAACGGATCAGGGACCGAGAGCTAGAAGGAGAAAGTAAAAGTTCAACTTGTGAAATATGAAATCTATTTTGGTTTTAATGGAGACGAAGGAAATATGAAAGTAGATTATTAAACTGGGAGAAAGCGGCGAGGGAGGGGAAAAATCCAGAGGTGTTCAGGGTGGGAGGGTTGAGATCTGTTCACGATGTTTTAAATATTAAAGCTATTTCAGGTTTAATGAGGTGTAAATACTATGGGGAGAGTGGTAAGAGGATGGGGGTTAAAGGGGCCTCACTCTCATTATTTCAAGCGCACACCTTTTGACTATAGAGACCCAGAGAGAGAGAAGTGAGAGCGAGTGTAAAAACAGAGAGATAGAGCTGATGAGCTAGGAAAGACACAGGGCTGAGAAGAAGAATGACGACACTTTCGAAGGACATTATGTGAATAATTAATGAATGAATGAAAGACTGAGTGAGCGACTTGAGTGAGTGAATGAGTCTGTGAATGTATGAATGAATGAATGAATGAATGAACAAACAAAAGATTAAGTAAATGAAAGAGTGAGTATGATGAATGGAGGGTGAATAAATGAAGCATGGATGAAAAGGAAGGAAGGAATAAGTGAGTCATTTAGTGAATGAATGAATGAGTGATGGAGCAAATCAATGGGTAAACCAGAGTAAAAGAATATTACAGTGAATAAATACAGAAATTAGTGAGTAAAAAACTGAACAAGTCAGAATGAATGAATGAATGAATGAATGGAGTCAGCAAGTAAATAAATAAATTAATGAGTGCATGAATTAGTGAATAAATGACTGAATGAACAAGTCAGTGAATGAATGAGTCAGTGAAAGGATGAATGAATTAATCAGTAACTGAACAAATGAATAAGGCATGAGTCAATGAGTGAATAATTTGTGAGTGAATGAACAAATAAGGGAGCACATTAATGAGTAAGCCAGTGAGTGAGTGAATGAATAAGTCAGTGAATTAATGAGTCAGTGAGTAAATAAATTAATGAGTGCATGTATTAGTGAATGAATGACTAACTGACTGAATGAATGAGTCATAATAAATGAATAAATGAGTGAATCAGTAAATGAATGAATGAGTCAGCAAGTAAATAAATTAGTGCATGAATTAGTAAGTAAGTGAATGGCTGACTGAATGAATAAGTCAGTAAATGAATGAATGAGGCAGTGAGTGAATAAATAAGTGAGTGCATGAATTATTGAGTAAATGACTGAATAAACAAGTTAGTGAATGAATGAGTGAATGAATGAATCAGTAACTGAACAACTGAATGAGGCATGAGTGAATACGCCAACGAGTGAATAAATAAATTAGTGAGTGAATAAATGAATAAAGGAGTAAATTAATGAGTAAGCCAGTGACTGAATGAATGAGTCAGGAAGAATGAATGAGTCAGTGAATTAATGAGTGAGTGAGTGAGTGAATGAATTAGTGAGTGAAAGACTGAATGAATGAGTCAGGAAGAATGAATGAGTGAGTCAGTGAATTAATGAGTCAGTGAATAAATAAATTAATGAGTGCATGCATTAGTGAATGAGTGAATAATGAATGAATAAATGAGTGAATCAGTAAATGAATGAATGAGTCAGTGAGTTAATAAATAAATTAG
The DNA here is from genome assembly GCA_012976165.1 of Labeo catla. Lineage (NCBI taxonomy): Eukaryota > Metazoa > Chordata > Actinopteri > Cypriniformes > Cyprinidae > Labeo > Labeo catla. Next base: position 517,892 of record VONZ01000424.1, on the reverse strand, counting down.
TGAGTGAAAGACTAAATGAATGAGTCAGAATGAATGAGTGAGTCAGTAAATGAATGAATGAGGCAGTGAGTGAATAAATTAGTGAGTACATAAATTAGTGAGTGAATGACTGAATAAACAAGTCAGTGAATGAATGAATGAGTCGGCGAGTAAATAAATGAGTGCAGGAATTAGTGAGTGAATGACAATGAATGAGTCATAAATCAATAAATGAGTGAATGAAAGAGTCACAGATTAAATAAATTAGTGAGTGCATGAATACATGAGTGAATGAATACATGAGTGAATGACTGAATGGACAAGTCAGTGAACAGAGTGAATGAGTCAGTGAATGGATGAATGAATTAATCAGTAACCGAACAAATTAATGAGGCATGAGTCAGAGTCGGTGAGAGAATAAATAAATTAGGGAGTGAATGAACAAAAAAGAGAGAAAATTTTTGAGTAACCCAGTGAATGAGTGAATGAATGAGTCAGAAAGAATGAATGAGTGAATGAGTCAGAAAGAATGAATGAGTGAGTGAGTGAATGAGTCAGTGAGAAAATAAATAAATGAGTGCATGAATTAGTACGTTAGTGAATGACTGAATGAATGAGTCATAATAAATGAATAAATGAGTGAACCAGTGAATGAATGGATAAGTCAGTGGGTGAATACATAAATTGTTGAATGCATGATTTAATGAGTGAATGACTGAATAAACAAGTTAGTAAATGAATGAATGAGTCAGTGAATAGATGAATGAATGAACAGTAACTGAACAAATGAATAAGGCATGAGTGAATGAGTCAGTGAGTGAATAAATAAATTTGTGAGTGAATGAATAAATAAGGGAGCAAATTACTGAGTAAGCCAGTGAGTGAATGAATGAATGAATTAGTGATTGAATAAATTAATTAATTAGTAGGAGTTAGTAAAGCGCTAACCGAACAAGTGAATGAAAGCATGAATGAGCGGGTGTTTGTAAAGCAGTGGGTGAGAGGCCAGAGGTTAAACTCTCAGAGGAGAGTAAACAGATCTGATGTGTTGAGGCTGAGCTGAGGTTCCTGTGTATGTGTGTTTGCTCTGATGAACAGGATTAGATTAGATGAGCTCTGCTGTGAACATGTCAGCCGCTCACTGAGACAAGTGCAAAGTTACGCCATAGACTGGTCTATTAAACACACAACACTTGCTAAATATTTCCACACTGTTTATACATGTCAAGCACTTCACTATCATCTGTGTGCTTGTGTGTGTAGAACTGTATGCGTGTGCGCGCTTTCTTCACATACACACTCTGAAATCACATACAAGCACTCACTCGTCACATATACATATGCGTCCTGTACACAAACAAACAGATACCTAAGAAAACACACACTTCCCTTTTGATAAAGATTTACAATTCAAAAGCAGAATAACACGTCAGCAGCACAGCTTTTAAAAAACCCTTATGGATGTGTAAATAATCTGTGGGATTTTTGTCTCGCCTTATGCTGTGGAAAGGGGAAGGCCAAAGTGATCTTATTTTCCTAGTCTCTGCCTGATCAAGTGATAGCTGTGCTTACAAACAGATAATCTAAAATAAAATATCAGTGACCATTTCCTGACCAGCCTGAAAAATCCCCCTGATGACAGCGTGAAGTTCACAGCCACAGACAACCACAGAAACCCCCCTCCTCATCAGTGAGTAAACCTAAAATACGAACAACACTCAAATTAACAAGCCACTTTTCACACACAGATACCACAGCATCACATCAGAGATGCGCTGGTAAATTTCCTTCTTGAAATGTCACGCTTTGGTGGTAATTTTATGACCTGAAAAGCGAGCGTCAATGCTAATGCTAATGCTAACGCTAATGCCTACTGTAGAAGCCTCTAGCATCAGACACAGGCTGTAGAAAGAGTACTGATAAAAAAATAGCTGTGACTCAGGTCTGTATAACAGACATTGTGGGTTTGTTTGTAAGTGAAGAGTGTGGCCATTCGCTTAAAAGTGTGGTCTGGCTTTAGGAAGAGAGCTGAGCTAGTACACACACTCCTGACGATGAGTAATGAAATCATAGCACACAGAAGGGTGTGGACAAACTGATATAGCTACTATTAATACAACAAATAAGTGTAGGATGATGAAAAGAAAGATGAGCTCTATATGACAACAAAGAAACAAACACAGGCATCTTAGAAAGCAGCCCTCTCACAAACACTGTGCTGTAGAGTCAGGTTCTTGAAATAGACTTTACACAAAGATATGAAAGCAAAAGTAGTCCCGAGAGAAAATGTTACTATTTTACATTTTGTATGAATTTACACTATGTGATTCATATGCAAACCTATGTAATCATACAAGTTCATATGGATTAGCCACCAATTCGCCAATATGTAAAATAGTTCTAAACTGCATTAAGAGTGTTTTGTCCATTTAATTCTGAAAGCAATACACAAGACAATATAAGCATGTTTCATTCCCAGCGTTGCCACAAGGGGGCACTTTTCGCAGATATGAGCAGAAGCTCTTCTTCTGTGGTGAGTTTTATCTCAACTACTGTCGGAAAAAAGTTAATATGTTAAGTTAATATAAGATACCTTTTCTGTTGTACTAGCTGTACTAACATACTAGCTATGTAAATAGCAAAACATTCATTTTAATGCTACAAACATTTGAGAAAGTGTTGCCAAGTCTGCGGGAATTGGGCTACTTTAACACTGTTGCAGTGGGATGTTTTTCGCAGGTTGAAGCGTCCACAATAACGTGATATTTAGTTCCTGGAAAGATAATTTTACCAGGGGAACCCCAGCAAAAAGACACGTCTTTTAACTTACCGGGGACCCCCTGAAATGCAATTGGGCTAGTTTTAGGTTAATTTCAGGGTTGCCAGGTTTTCACAACAAAAAACGCCCAATTGTTTTTCAAAATTAGCCCAGTTGCGTTTCGAGGGGGGTCCCCCATTAAAAATTGTGTTCTGGGGTGTAAAATACATTTTGTTTGTTTTTTTTTTTGTTGGGGGATCCCCTAGTAAATTTGCATTCCAGGGGCTAAATATGACGTTATTGGGGTCTCCTTAACCAACCCGTGGCAACAGGAAAAACCGCAGACTTGGCAACACTGGTTAATTTTGAGTAGCAATTGGGTGGGTTTTGTTATGAAAACCTGGCAACATTCATTTGAGGGTAACTCTACTGTCTTCTTGTTCCTGTGCTGGCTAAACATTGGCATCTCTCTATGTGTACTTGCGTTGAATATGTTTCTAGCAGGCTTATAAGCAATTATCTAATGTTATTTGAAATATCATCAAATGTAAGGCCCTCTGATTTCTGCAGTGCGGAAAACGGAATATAATTGTACAAAAATTTAGTATTCAACATGGAATGTCATGGAATTTGGCAAAATCTGGATGAATAAATCAAAAGTATGGCTGTATACTTGATCAAATCTGGAATAGTGTCTAGGAAAATTCATTAAAAATAAATCAGAATAAATAAAATCCAGAACGATTCCAATGGAGAACACATAATTTGGGAAAAACTAAAATGGATGTTAATGTAATCTAAAAAGAATCATCTAGCATATCCTGGTCTGACATGTAGAAGTGTAGATCTCATTTAAACGTAGCAGAAAACATACTGATTGTGCTATTGTGATGTTTCCCCAAAGTTTGGGAATCTGCAGGACACATGCCTATTATAACGCCTGCATCTTCTGCAAACAGTTTCAACACCTGCAAACATCTGCTAAACATCCAGTGTGACCTCACATCCCCTCTCTAGAACTGTGATGGCTTGATGCCTCATGTTTGTCAGTGGTCAGTAAGACGCTCTCAACAAGGGCGCAGTGAAACTTCAAGAAAGAATAGCTTGTGCAAAGAATAGCTGGCATGATCTCACTCTTATCTGACAACATTCATGCAGAAAACAGTATCAATAAGATGACTGGGATAATATTTTAGCAGATGAGAGAAACAGCTAGAAGCTTTAGACAGTCGTCTGACTGTCTTTTTGGTCTTGGCTGCCTAATCATGTTAAAAACCATAACCTCTCTCTCTCTCATACACACACACACACACACTTTACAAAGTGCAGGTTGAGAAATATCCTGCTGCTAGCCAGAACTTCATACCAGAAGCATGGTAATTTAGATATACAGTTCTATAAACACGCCAACCACCAATTACAAGCTTCTTAAAACCATTAGTCTGTGCACAATTCAACTTGGACATCAGCATCCTGGGATCCCATTTAGTGCTGTCAGCAAATGGCACCCTTAACCATTAGCCGTGCAACTAGACACTTCCTGTGCCCTTTAACCAAATCTGAGAAAACTCTACCTGGTGAGTGGACCTCAACATGGAGACGGACTGCATAGCAGCAGAAATTACTTATGTGGGCATTTATAGAGTCCTACTAATTACTAAAGCTCAGAAGCTTCTATTCATGGTGTGTTAATAAGACTTAAACCTGCTCACAGGTGGGTGATAGAATACACCACAATAAATAATCATTGTGACTGCATAGGTTTTGGGCAAACCTGTCTGCCTCAACTCCTCAAGAATCCACCAATTCAGTAGGAAAACTACAGTCGAGTCCAAAACTCAAAGCAGGGCATGAGGGTTTTCACAACATGTCCTCTTTCTCTCACCCTGATCCGACTCGTCCAAGCCTGAGCCTGTTTTGTGTACCAAGCAATATTCTCATCTTCACTGAGCATCGGCCCATATTATCAAATGACATCCAAAGCAATTTGCCGTTCTGCAAGGCCTCGGTTCCTTAGCGGACTGAGATTTACACACGGTTAAGAGGGATGATTTTAGATCTGAAAATGTTTCGATTCCATTTAGAACGTAATTAAATTGACCTCGAAAGCTTGACTAGCATATTAGTTTGGCTTATGGGGGCCAATGCGTGAGGAATATAAATGTGTACTGTTTGTGTTGCACACAAAGGACCGGGCGTGACTTCTGAGAGCATGTGTGTGTACGCAGTACAGTGAGCCCGTGTGTACTTAGATGTGTGGAGTCTTGCACTTGATATTTGATCTGTGGGGTTGGGTCAGCGAGTGCAGTTATTTCTGTTGGAGCCGCAGGTAGCAGGGCTGGCAAACAGAGAGGATGAGAGAGTGCCTCGAGAGTTAAGTAGGTAAACTCGTGCTAAGCTGATGCAGATCTCCGCGTATTCCCCTCTCTCTCTCCTTCACTTTATCCCTTCTTCTCCACACTTCAGAAGACCTTGGGGCACCCCCCATCCCAACACACTCGCACACACACATACAATTTAATCCTCATACCGCCACCAAGGTCAATTCAATTATCCTGTTTTCTTAAAGTGTGTGTGTGCCCATTTCACAGTCGGCCTGCACGAATTCACCAGAGATTAGAGCTGCCACACTTTTAATGATCTACATACCTATAAGCAACAGTATCTGAGACAGGTAGGGCCTCATCCCCGCTTGCTAGCGCGATCTGTTCCTTAGCACCGATTTTGTTTTTAGGTTGATGAGGCTGCCTCGCGTCCCATGTGTCTTTCCGATGTTAATGAGGAAATGAGTTTTTTCAACCCCAAATTCCCCACCTCAATCTGTAGTTTGTCATGCTGCTATACTATTAGTGTTACAACAATAATTTTCATCTTCATCAGAGTTCTATTTCTATCTAGGTTTGAATTATACAATCAAACACGGTGGCAAAGTATTCCAGAAGATCTGACTCTCACGGGATCCACGAGGCAGTGCTCACATTCAATCTGAGTAGGTATTACAATGAGAAACAAACTTTGTGGCTGTTAAAAAGTATGGTCTACATTGGTGCCGATAACCTAGTGGGCAATGTGCCAACATATAACACAATTGCGTTACAGGCATCACAAGTTCGAGTCCCGGTTTAAGGACCTTTCCCGATCCCATCCCCCTATCCTACGCTACATCATAATAGTGTCCTATCATAATAAAGGCAAAAAGCCAAAAATAAAATGTTCCACATATTATGAATGTAATCCAGATATACCACATCCACCAACTACGACGTCAGCTGTATCGCTTTACTGCCATTCACAACTCCTCTCATGTAGCCTCATGGGATAGTAAAGTGTCCATTGCAAGTAGTAGGTCATCTGGGTACCTTTCGCCTACTGTTTTATGGATACCAGGATTTGGAGATACTCATGCACTTTTTCACCTACTATATCAGGGATGGGTAACTCCGGTCCTGGGGGTGGGGGCACTATCCTGCAGAGTTCAGATCCATCCTAATCGAACATAGCTGAAATACCTAACCAAAGTCTTTAGGATTACTAGTGCTTACTTAGGGATGGAACTAAACTTTGCAGGACAGTGGCTCTCCATGACTGGAGTTGCCCATTCCTATACTATATAGTAGGGAAGTATGCATTCACTCTCTTCCCTGTTGAAAAAAACAGCATATGCTGGTTAGGTATGTTTTAAAACAGGGGTGCCCAAACTCGGCCCTGGAGGGCTGGTGTCCTGTAGAGCTTAGCTCCAACTTGCCTCAACACACCTGCCAGGAAGGTTCTAGTATAACTAGGACAAGCTTGATTAACAGGTTCAGGTGTGTCTAATTGGAGTTGGAGCTAAACTTTGCAGGACACTGGCCCTCCATGACCGAGTGTGGGCACCCTGATTTAAAGCATGATGGCTGGTTTGAGCTGGTTTAAACTGGTCCTTAGTTGGTCATGAGCTGGTTTAAGCTGGTTATAAGCTGGTAATGAGCTGGTCATGAGTAGAAGCTGGTTGCTTAGGACCAGTTTAGGACCAGCACATGACCATGTATACAGGACCAACTAAGGACCAGCTCAAAACAGCTACCATGCTTCAAATCATCCCTGACCAGCATATGCTGTTTTTTCAACAGGGTTCTGCAAGACCAATGATGTTGTAAAATGTTTCCCAGTTACACAATATGATGACACTTTAAAGCAGGGATGGGCATCTTCGACCCTGGGCCACTGTCCTGCAGAGTTTAGCTCCAACCCTAATCAAACACACCTGCCTGAAGCTTTCTAGTGATCTTGAAGGCTTGTTCAGGTGTGTTTGATTAGAGCTGAACCTAAACTCTGCAGGACAGTGTCCCTCCAGGACCAAAGCTGCCCATCCCAGCTCTAAAGGAAGCAATAAACCAACTAACACAGTAATCCTACCTGGAATGTCCTGGTTGCTGTAGCTCCAGCCAGGATTGGAGAGCATGGATGGTAGCGGTGATGCCGTCCGACTGTCCCCTTCATTCTGTTGAGTTATGTGCCTGACTGTGTCCTTGTTCTTACGATTCTTCCTGCGGCCTGAGCCTGGGGGTTGCCAGCCCCCCTCTCCTCGTCCACCTTGCTCTCCAGGCGTGCCTTGCGCCCCTCGGCCAGCCCCATCTTGCAGATTAGAGGGGGAGACCTGCTCCTCTTTGACCTGGACAGAACGGTAATCAGCAGGCCACAAAGGCTGCAAACAAGCATCCTCTTGGCTCTCATGGCTTTTGGGTTCCTGGTCCTCTTTGCCGTAGTTGCTACCACCTTCGTGGCAGCTAGCGATGGCCGAGTCTCCAGATGAGTTTGCCGGGCTGGTGCGTCTGGCCAACCACGGCGAGGAGCTGCGGGCTGAGATCATGGACGCCAGTGCTTCCGACGCTCCACCCACACCGGGCCCAGCCCCGCCTCCCATAGAGCTCACCACATTGCCCATCTCGATATCTGCTAGTTCGTCTGTGAGCTCGGAGCGAATGCTTATGTCTAGCGCTGCCTTGATGAAGCCGTGACATGCCTGCACTATGTCGGTCATCTGTAAGTAGCTGGCAGCTGACATCACTTCAATCACATTCTTACTTGTGAGTGCCAAGTGGGCGGAGTACATGAAGTCAAGAATGGTCTTGAAGCCCTGGGCTGTGACGATGTCCAGGTGCGTGATGGTGGCCTGCTGCTCTGAGCCCTTCTTCACCTGGCAGTAAAGTGTCTTGAAGTAGCGGCTGCTGCCCAGCAACACGTTTTTGTGCGCTTTGAAGATCTTGCCCTCCACGATCACACACACGTCGCACAGGATGCCGTGCTGCCGCTGCTCGTTCAGCTCCCGCAGGAGCTGCCGGTAGTGCGACGTGATCTCCATGTCTTCCTTCCGGTTATTCATTGGACTAATGGGTGGCTGCTTCTCCTGAACAGAGTCTGGAGGAGGACAACATACAATACACAAACCCTGGTTAGTACAGTTGCAGTAAATGCAAGAAACAGACAATGTGTTCCTGCATAAAGAGAGAATACAAAATAGCTTGTGGGACACAGTATGGGCAATCCTGGTATTCTATAAATACAGGCAATTCACGCACTGTGCACAGTATACAAACTACATACTGTAGAAACAGAACAATACTGTATTAGATTAATACAGTAAATGTAAATCATCCTGTCTGGACACAGTAATTAAAATCATCTTACAGCAACAAATACTACCATGTATACACACAAAAATAACTTTACAATTTTAATTTGGTTTTTATTGCATTGCAGTAATGAGAACGGGATGCCTTTATTTGCATTACTGAAGGCTACTGGGGATTGAGTTAACTATCATGAAAATAACGTCATGATGCAATTACGGTCCTAAAATGGGCTTCTGACCGTTTTTTGTGATATTTACCCCATGCTTCCCCCCCACTTCCCATCTGAGTGTGTTTTGCATTTCTAGTTTCTCTCTCTTTCCTCTGTGCACATTCAAGAACAATGCATTGCCTGGTCTAGCTCTCCTCCCCCATCTCTCTATCTTAATGATTATAGCAGAGATGCTCAGGTGTTCACTGTTCAACCCTTTAATCATGATGTTTTTCTCTGTTCGCTTTATTAGCTGCCAAATAAAATCACCCAGTGAGTGTGTAAAGCACTTTAACACAATCATCGCCTCTCCTCTTCTCACTTTTCTCTTTTTTGTTACTAAATTGTTTCATTTAATTACCATTTTGTGAGTTAGTTGAATAATAAAGTGGAAAATGGAGCTGCCAAACAGATAATTCATTTTTAGCGAGGAAAGGTGATGGCTGTAGCCCAGCAGACAATCAGCCTCAAGCCATCAGAGCTGGCCAATGCATGTCACCTGCTTCAGAATGGCATTTTAGTGACATTTAGTGCTTAAATGACTTTTTACAGAGATAGAAGACCTCAGTAATAACAACTCAAAGCTATGGTCAATTTCTTCTGTCAGGTTTTGTGCTGGTAGGCGTCTTTTATGAAGGGAGGTTTTTGGTGATGAGTAAGAGAATTTCTAGATTTTGATGCTGCGCTCCATGAAAATGCAATTCTTCACTTGATTTAATGTCAATCTTAAGATTCTTCTAAATGCATAAAAGGTTAGCGGCAATGTCAGGGACCGTCAATAGCCACACTACTTAACTATTGGCACACGTAATTAGAAACCTTAAAAAGAAGCATCTAGTTCCTGATTGCAAGGCCTACGTGCAATCTGTGCCTGCAGAACTCTGCAGGTTCTTGCAAAATAGTGTTTTTGTTTATTAAATATTTGGGATAATTTGATTATGCTGTCAGCTATTATAACACTGAAGTGCTCTCAGCTCCATTTAACATTTTTTTTAATAATTTAACCAAATCTGTTTCACACAATTCAACAGAATGACCCCCAAACTATTGTAAAAAATGTGGAAAAAATTCAGCAGAATCCTGGGCCTCTAAGCGGGTTAAAGCGTTGGGAATAAATTGGAAAAAAAATCATTTAAAATACAAGTTTTACAATTCTTGTGCATAATGTCTGTAGGCTAAGATGTGTCCAAATCACCGTTACCAATTTAATAATGTCATGTTCAAACTAGCAATGACCGTTTGAGCAGTTTCTGAGAAGTTGGAGTAACAAGCAACAATATTGCTTTTAGGGCTGTACCAATGTGTAAATCACATGTGATATCAATGACATGCATGCATGCTTTCAGATGGAGCAGCGTTTACTACACATAGCCGTAATTCACTGACAAGCTACACAAAACCACACAGACAATGTCAACATTATACACTGATATTATCATACCGCGCTGCAATAATAAAGTTGTTTGCGTAGCTTCTCAGTGAACTACAGCTCTGCGCAGTAAATGCTGCTCCATCTGAAAGCGCGTGAAAATACCAGATTAATAGCGTTTTTACACCAAACTAATTTCATAACGTCAGCTGGGTGTTTGAAATAAATGAGATGAGATGATGTGCCACAGAATAAGGCATGCAACATATTTTATATTATTCTAAGTAGTGATAAAGGCTTTGTCGATTAGCATTGCATTATATAATAAAAAATTATAATAAGATTATCCATATATTGTTGTATACACTGTCACGCTGAATCTATGAAAGCAGTTAAATCTTCTGTTTATTCAGCTGCAGCGATCGTGATTTCCTGGATTTCTTCTGCAGAGCGTATTTGGTGTTTCCATGCAAGAGCGCCCTCTGGCCTTCATATGGCAATTTACTACTGATCACAGAACCGTGCTTCACTGACAAGATGCATGCATTTTTTTCAAATATCGATAGTATCACAATTTATCATGCAGCAATAATTGCTTTTATACAACAATTTAAAATACTCAAGAAGTTAATATTGAGCAAATTTTAGACAAAATATTATCTGTCACTTTGTCTGTTTTGCTCCACAATTAGCTGAGTGAATGATTCAACGACTCACACATGAAAACAGTCACTTTTTTTGTTCCTAAATGAATCAGTGGTTTTGATTGAATTGGCTGAGCAAATGATTCAATGACTTACTCATAAAGATAAAGACCACCTACTGGCATATTAATGTAATCATAATTGCTTGCAGTCACTAAAATTTTAGGGTGCCACTGCAGTGAATAGGTGCCGTCAAAATGAGAGTCAAAACAGAACGCATTAATGATGTATTTGTTTCTTACAAACATGCAACTTTTCACAAGATGTTAATTGACAAACTGAAGTGATGTGGATTACTTGTGATGTTTTATCAGCTGTTTGGACTCTCGTTTTGACAGCACCCATTGACTGGAGAGGATCCATTACTAAGCAAGTGAATGCTAAATTTCTCCAAATCTGTTTTGATGAAGAAGCAAACTCATTTACACTTTGGATGACCTGAGCGTGAGTACATTTTCTGCAAATGATCATTTTTGGGTGAACTATTCCTTTCCTTAAAAAAAAGGGAGAAAATTATAAAAAAAAAAATGCAATTTCTTGTTTTGCTTTTTCTTTGGATTTTAGCATGAAAAATAATCTAGACTTCATAAGGTTCACCTATAGACCAATTCATAAGTAGATGTCTAAACTATATCTCTCACTATCCATGATTTCACTTACACTCATCGAGATGCAACTTCCTACATGAACATGCACCTACATATTCACACATACACACACAGAGATATCCCCAATAGGCTACACTTCCCCACTAGCATCATCTATGAGCAGCACAGAAGCCGTCCTGGTTGGGGCTAAATCGCAGGGACGTGGAGTGTTACCAAATGGGGCCATGATTTGTTTTGTGAGCGTTCAGGCTGTCAGCTCGCATCGGCCCGAGCGCAGCGTGACAGCTCCCGTTCACTATAGTGACAGCAGCGTTTGCTGCGGGGCCGGCACACTTCAGGTCATGTTTAGAAAAGTTCCTCTCAACCTGATGGCTTGTAAGATCAAATCAATCCTCTGCCTCTCCCATGTCCACTTGTACAAATACACCTTACTTGGAAGACTGAAAGAAGAAGAGAATGACAGTGACAAGTGACTTTTTTTTTCTTTTTAATAGTTTTAAGTTAGCTTCCAACTGCTTCGCTCAAGGCTTTCTTGATTTGATTGCCTATAATGCAGTCGTTCGACTCATACTAAAGAACAACAACTGAACAATGTGGGTGACTTAAAGGGACAGCTCACCTAAAAATGTGACACACTTTTTCTCACACAAACCTATCATATGGCTTCAGAAGACTTGGAATATGAGTCTCATAAACCAATTTATAAACAACATACCTTCTCAGAAAAAAGGTCCAAAAGTTGGTACCTTTTCAAATTGTATATCTTTGCACCTTATTTATTCCTAAAGGATGCACATTAGTACCTTAAAGGTACATATTAGCACCTAAATGGCACATTTTACTGCTTAAATGGTGCAAATTACTACCTTTTGTAAGGGTACCACCCTAGTGACTGCTTTTGCGCCTCTTTTTCTGAGAGTGTAAGGGTGAACTATCCCTTTAACATCAGAGAATCTTTTCATCTGCTCCCTTTTAACCCCTAAGACCAATTAGTTTTTCTCTGACAATGAGGAATACGCTCAGTAAATAATGCACTTCGCACCCCAGCCACCCCAAATTAGTCAGTTCTTTTCATGTGACTATTCAGAACTACTTCAACTGTGCAACCAACAATGAATATTAATATCTCTTCGTTGGCCGACTGAGTTACATGACAATCTGGGCGATCAAGTGTAAAACAACAATAAACATAAACAACACAATTGACAGACGTGTAACACGGCTAAACGCTGAATGAGACAGAATGCAGTCGGACTAATCAGATTTTCTACTTCACTGCAACTAGAAGCATCTGAAGCTTGTTAGACAAAAAGGAAGAGTGTAAAAAGAGAAACGCATAATAGACAGCAGGTTCACATAACCTTGGTGAACCATGCAGGTGCAAGACCATGTTTTACAATTCATATTTTGAGAAAGGCTCTGCAAGGGAAATATTTTAATTGTTAAATATTCAAAATGGCCATGAAAGTCACGTTTGAAACGAGTGAGAAGTGTACAGCATTTCTTGATTTTATACTTAAATTGACTGCATAGTGAAAAGCGGTCTTGATGTGAATGATAAAATACTGCACACCGATTTATCATTCACAACACGACCAAAAACTTAATAGGCTCAATTTTTATGTTGACTTTAAAAAGAGATTTTCACGCTCTCCAAAAGTAGGCTGATGGCTTTAAATGAAGCTCTGACTGTGTTCAATTACAGTGAAATTGTCTGAAAAAAAAAAAAATCCTTGTAAAACTACATCATCCAACAGTGTTGTTCAGATGATTATACATGATTGGAAGCAATTGCTTTAATAAGGGTTGATAACCACTATCCATCAATGTTTCAGCACCAGAAGCACAACATCATGATATTATCTATCTTACATCGCAGTTACGGAGTTAGCCCAGCTTTCGTCCGCACCAAAATAGAAATTGTAAGAAGTGGTAGTAGTAAGGTTAAGGTTAGGCCTGTAATGGGATTGGAGGGAAGAAATGTGCAAAGAATGAAGGCCAGAGCAGCCTAAGTCTCCGAGGATAGAGTGTTAAAGAGTGCCACCACCGCTTACAGTTCCTGTCACCCGCAAACACTCAGATCTGGACTGACTGGGTTCCTCCGGCCAAGCAAACACACACACACACACTTTAACACAAACACCCATGCATATATGTATACATGCTCTTCCATATTTTTGTTGAGGTGGTTCTGATATTCTTAGAGGGGACGGGGGAAACAAGGCCATCTTTCTTTCTCTTTCTTTTCCTTTCTGTGCATGATGGTGGGAAGGACAGTCGTGACATACGAGGAGGTGGCGGAAATAGGAAGGGTGGGAGGAAGAAGGAGACAGCAAGCGCTCAGAGGGTGTAAGTCATGTATGCGTCAGTGTGTTTCTCAGGCAGCCAGTCATTTTAAACCACACGACTGGACATCAGGGCCATTATCCGAGGGGTTAATCCCCAATTTCACAGAGCTGACAACAGGCAAAGTGGAACAAAAAGGGTGCAGGCCTTTAAAAAAAACAGCAGAGAATGCTACAATAGTAGCCAACAGAAAAAAATTAAATTGAAAGTTTTTTCAAAGTTCATGAAAGTTTTATGCAGCTCAGCTGCAGCATTGTAAGTCATAAAACAGCTAAATTTAATTAGGGAAAGGCTATGAGCGTACCCTCAAATTGGCTTTCCAGCTGGTGGTAAAATCATTAATTGACTGAACCAACAGCTGTTTAAATGTGGTTTGACCGAGACAAAAAAATAAGTAAATGACTCGTTAAACGAGGAGTATTGGTATTAAAAGACTAGCCAAATGAAACAAAATAAACAGAAAATGAGAATTAAGCACAGCTAAATATGGTTAACAGGCGCTAGGGGTATCGCTTAAACACATCTAGAAGAAATTCAAAAAGAATGCAGTGTTACGACAAATACAGAGATAAATGAGCTGAGGATAAAAGGTGGATGCATTTAGTCTCACTATTTATAACTATTAGGGTAGCAATATAAATAGACTCCAGCAAAAGAGGAGGAAAAAAAGGTGTTTTGGCTTTGATACACTACATTGACAAATACTAGATGGTTACAGCTATTTATAATATGCAGCTTAACATAAAGTATTAAAATATAAATACGTATTATTAGTATTATACTGTTTAATGCATTAATATTAATGAGAGTTTTAAATCATGATAGCAAATGGTAATGATAAAAGTAAGTACAAAGTTTGATTACTTCACTCTCAAAGCTGGCTAAATGGAAGTGAGCTACGATATGTTCTCCGGTACAATCTGTTCTAGGAACAGTATAATTAATAGATAAATAGCATCAGTAAAATATATTTGGAGCAAGAGCTACGTAAAATCTCAGATACAGTTTTTTCTGTGCAGTTTTCAGTATTTAAATGTTTTATTCAGACTATGAATCAATTAAAAATGTAATTAAATTATATAATGCTGACTAATTGATCAAAGTTATTGCAATTATTTTTTTTATTATTCAGCAGGGATGCATTAAATTGATCAAAAGTGATAGTAAGAATATTTATAATATAACAAAATTTTCTATTTCAATAAAAATGCTGTTCTTTTAAACTTTTTGTTCATCAGATTATTTTTTTATAATGGTTTCCACAAAAAAAAAAAAAATTAAGCAGCACGACTGTTTTGATTGATAATAATTGATCATAACTGTTTCTTGAGCAGCAAATCCGCATATTAGAATGATTTCTGAAGGATAATGTGACACTGAAGACTGGAGTAACGATGCTGAAAATTCAGCTTTGCATCACAGGAATAAATTACGTTAACATATATTAAAATACAAAACGTTAGATTCGTTAAGCCAAAATCCTCGCATTCTCTCTGTGACTTGACCCTATATCTCTGCATAGACTGAGCAGCGCTATCTCGGTGTCTGTCTTTAGGCCAGACTCCAGCTGGCCCAGGTGACAAGAGCCTGTCACACCACCGAGAATGTGACAAGAGCGGATCTAAAAGGCTTTGAGAGTCTTAACCCCTCCGCTCAGCTCCACCCGGCTCAGCACCTCTCCCCCCCACCCACCCACGTCCTCCTTTACCTCCTCTTGAGCATTAAGCCGGAGCAGTGAAGGTGAGTCCGTGCTGAGAAGCTGGATAGGTCAGAGTGTCGGGAGAGTGGTGTGAAACAGGGACAGAGAGACTGTAGTGTTTACCGGTTCACATCAAGGCCTTGTCCCGCCGTGCTCTCTGCTAAACCGAGGTCCTGCAAGGTTCTATTCCAGACTTCTCAATGAGACTTTGCCCTGAGCTCGCCTGCTAAAACTTAGCGGAGAGTTTCAGGTATTCCCTCTCACGCTAATGGCAAGCTCTGTCCTTGTGTGTTCACACGGGCCTGTACAGCTTTTTCATCATCATTTCATCATCTAGAATCATTGTTTATATCAAAACAGAAGTGATACAAATGCCACAAGTACATTAAAAGGGTAGTTTACCCATAAATGAAAATTCTGTCATTAATTACTCACCCTCATGTCGTTGCAAACCCGCAAGACCTTTGTACATCTTTAGTACACAAATTAAGATATTTTTGATGAAATCCAGCCGCTTTCTGACCCTGCGTAGACAGCAACACAACTACCACGTTCAAGGCTCAAAAAGGTAGTAAGGACATTGTTAAAATAGTCCATGTAACATCAGTGGTTCAACCGTAATGTTATGAAGCCACGAGAATATGTTTTGTGTAACAAAAATAACTTTGTTCAACAATTTCTTCTCTTCCGTGTCAGTTGATGCGCTCAGGGGAGCACCACGGTGTATGCATTCAGTAAAGTAGATATTTTTGTTTCTTTGCACACAAAAAGTATTCTCGTTTCATAAAATTATGGTTGAACCACTGATGTCACATGGACTATTTTAACAACGTCCTTACTACCTTTTTCGGGGTCTTGAATGTATCAGTTGCTTTGCTGTCTATGCAGGGTTAGAAAAGTCTCGTATTTCATCAAAAATATCTTAATTTGTGTCCCAAAGATGAACAAAGACCTTATGGGTTTGGTATGACAGGAGAGTGAATAATTAATGACAGAATTTTCATTTTTGGGTGAACTGTCCCTGTCCAACCGTCCAACACTTTTGTCCAAAATGCCTTACTTTGCATTCAAAGTAAATATTTTTGAACATATTTTTGATTCACTGGGAATCAAACCCACATCCTTCCTTTACTGTTTGAGTTACAGTAATAAATCCAAAACCACAGCAAAAGCTTAAAAAGCATGAATCAATATAACAATAGCATTAATTATATTTGACCACAAAACTAGCCATAAGGGTCAATTTTTTGAAATTGAGATTTATACATCATCTGAACCTGATGAAATAAGCTTTCCATTGATGTATGGTTTGTTAGGATATGACAATATTTGTCTGAGATACAGCTATTTGAAAATCCGGCATCTGAGGGTGCAAAAAAAACAAAACAAACAAACAAAAAAAATCACAATATTAAGAAAATTGCCTTTAAAGTTGTTCAAATGAATGCATATTACTAATCAAAAATTACGTTTTGATATATTTATGGTAGTAAATTTACAAAATATCTTTAATTAATATCCTAATGATTTTTGGCATAAAAGAAAAATCAATCATTTTGACCCATACAATGTATTGTTGGCTATTGCTACAAATATACCCGTGCGACTTATGATTGGTTTTGTGTTTTTTCATCTGCATGTATTTATTTATTTATTTTTGCATTTTTTGAATTCAGTTGGCATTACCAGTAAAGCATAGAAAGAATTGCCACATGTAAAACAACAGTAATAATAAATCTAAATAATTAAATATTTGCTGATTATAAGTGGAAGATTACAAAGCACTTCATATTCATAAGCAAAGCCTTCAAAAAACTCATATCATTGCCATTTTTACATTTTTGCCATCAAGCAAACATTCTTAAGAAAGTTTGCATGTGTCAGCATGGCTAATTAATATTCATGAGCAAAGCTGCTATAACATAATTAATATTGCTGCTACTTTTACAGCAGAAGAACTGGTGTGTTTACAATTTGCCAAAGCCAATTATGCACACTTTTCATATAAAGTTTGGATGTGACTGGTCATTCCAGGAAGGTTACAAAGTCAACATGGCGAAATAAAAACTTGAGAGGTACTGTTACATTTTTTCCATTTTGGTATCAACTAAAGTACAGCTACTTTGACATCTGTACTCCCATGCAAACTCTCAAGCACACAAAGGCCTTATCTCTACTCTTTAGTAATGCTCTGGCACACTTTCCCTAAACGCCTGGTGAACATTTCCATTCATCCGCACCTCGAAGGACTGCGACAATTCCCTCAGCAGAAAGTTTGCTGGCAATGCCTGCACATGCATTACAGAAACACTGCATTCATTGGTCTCTTTATGTTCACAAACTCACAGCCAATAACACATCACCTTTAATACTGCCTTAAACCCAGCCTCATTTTCCTCTGACCAATGGAAACGCAGTGGAAAATGCTAATGCCAGGCAAAAAGTAGTTAACCTGTTAACCCTTGAAACGGGTACCTGGCCGTGGCACTTCTTGCAGCGTGACGCTATCTGGCCTTTGTCCTCCATCTTTCTTTCACTCCTTCCCTCCCTCTTTCCCTCTGTCCTAGTGTATTTCTGGGCTATTCACTGCCTCAGAGGCCCTGAAGCCAGCCGTGTCTCCAGTGGAGGCTCCCTCTCCGACAACCCGGGGCTTAGCCTAAATTCTCTCGCTATTAAAAGCTGTGAAATGCAAATAATGAAACATCTCATTACCACTGTAGGAAAATGAAAAGAGAAAATGGTAGGGGGGAAGATAGAGAGAGAGGGAAAGAGAAAGAGAGAGAGAGGGGAGGTTAGCAGGAGATAACCTGACAGAGTGTCTTTTGTTTCAAGAGAGTTGGCGTTACGGAGGGAGTCGAGATTGGATTTGCCAGTAAAATAAACAGGGGTGGATCCTGGAGAAATGTTCTAGGGTGACTTACGGCCGTGGCATGAGGACACACACAAGAGTGCTGGGAACTAACTGTTCGTATGTGGTTACACTTATAATACTATATATATATTCGTTTGTCAAAATGAGTTTGAGAAGATGGGTGGGAGAGACCCCATGGGGTCCTAAAACCTCTGTGTGGGGTTGTGGTTGTCACATATCTTCTTCCATTACCAGCAACAAGGCCATGAATGGGTGAATCACACCTGCCAAGAACACGTCCACATGTCCAGCTCACATTTCACCCCACAATCAAAAACATATTGTACATAAAACACTAAATCCTGTTTTTTTAGGACTATTAATATTGTTTACACTGAATTCACACATTATTTTAGTGACAGTTTAGCACACCCTCTCATATTTTTGACATTTTTGTGTTGTTTTATTTCTAATTTTTCTAATTGATGATTCCCATTATGTTTTTCTGAACAAATACTGTAGTAAAATATTTTACTTCTAAATGACTTACTAGGCTGTAAAACAAATCTTATTAAAACCAACTGTTTCCAATATATAATTTTTGCTTTACAGCAACGACAGTTTAAGCCTGTTTAGGTCTTTTTTGTTACATGACAATTAAAGGCATAGTTTACCTAAAAATGAAAATTCTGTAATTACTCACCCTTCGTTCATTTTCTGAGCACAAATTAAGATTTTTTGGTAAATCATAGAGCTTTCTGATCCTGCATAGACAGCAATGCAACTAACAAGGCCCAGAAAGGTAGTAAGAACATTGTTAAAATAGTCCATTATCAGTGGCTCAACCATAATATTACAAAGATATGATAATACTTTTTGTGTGTGCAAAGAAAACAAAAATAACTACTTTATTCTTTTCATTTGTGTTCCGAAGATTATCGAAGGTCTTACGGGTTTGGAACGACACGAGAGTGAGTAATTAATGCCAGAAATTTTATTTTCGGGTGAACCATCCCTTTAAGAACGTTGCCCCAAATTATTTGATTTAAAGTGTGTAATTGTAATGAAAATAACGCAAAACAAAAATTACCTAAAAGGGCTTAAATGAAAAAGTAGAATTTATTATTTATTTTGGGGTGAAATCTGACTCACACATGTTCATGAGATCAGTGTGAATGTATTTAAAAATGAATCTATAACAAAAAGTGGTCATTCATATCATTGGAAAAATCAATTTATTAATTAGTATTTTTGACGTTTTCCAGTATAGATCTTTAAAACAAGATAAATTAACTTGTGAAGCAAAATTGCATAATATGTTAAGATTTTATCTTAAAGGGGTCATCGGATGCCCATTTTCCACAAGTGAAAAGTCTATAATATACTTTGGTTAAAAATTCTCAATGGTTGTGTAAAACAACACCCTTTTTACCTTGTCAAAATGAGCTCTGCAAAAATCATCCCATTCTAAGGGACTGGTCCTTTAAATGCAAATGAGCTCTACTCGCCCCGCCTCTCTCTTCTCTCTGCTGCTCTAAGAGATTGTTTACTTTAGCCGCATTTAGCTGCGAAACTTGCTTACTAGCACGTTATCAGGAAAGGTGATTGCAGAGATTTATAAAAAAAAAAACCTTATACTCACTGTTACGAACCGTACACTGTTTTTTTTCTTGTGTATGTTCTTTTTGTTCTGTCACTTTTAGCGATTCTAGGTACCGCCTCCTTTGGAACTCTATTGGCTGACGGGGCTGTCCTTCACCGTTGATCACCTTTAAAACGGAAGCGGCGACTGGAAGTTCTGTGCTGTTTGACTTGGCGTGTCACTGGTTGTTTGTTGTGTCCGTTTGTCTGCTACTACTTGCGACACTAGTGTGAAATTTGTTGAAATGATCTGTGTAAACTATTGGCATTTGTGACACCTGAGTTCACGACGAACCTTGTGTGTCTTCGACACTTTTAGCCCGCTTATGCTCCACTCAAACTTGTGATCTAATTGCTGATTTACAGACAACGGAGACGTGGAACAGCCTAGTAAGTCACGTGACGTACATATCTTGCACGTAGGTTTTATTTATGTATTAGAAACACTAGTTTAGTGAAGTGCGCTAAATGTGTATTTTTGTGTTTTTAGTTAGCGTAAGTTCAGGGCGCATTTGCGCTGAAGACTTTTCTTTTCATATTTTTGTTTTCTTATTTAGAGGACCGGGAGGAGACAGTGGGGTTCTTTTTGTTATATTTATTTCTTTGATTTTCTAGCGCCACTTTGAGTTCCCTCTCCCGTTTGTCTTGGTTATATAAATTATTATTATTTTTTTCTTATTTTGTTTTCCTAAATGTTGTAAATATTCATGGTTGTGGGAGCAATAAATCTCTTGCGGTGCTAATTTGTTGTCCTGCGTTTCTCTTGCCAATCTTTACCTTCAGCTTTTTCTTCTGGTCATCTCAATGTTACTCCTTTTAAAATCCTAGACAAAAATTTCCATCAAGGTCGTAACATTTAATGGGGGCTCGTCCGGGATGTTTTAATATTACCGGATTGATTGTTAAACCCTTGGGAGTTAAAACAAAATGACCAAAGAAATAGCTATGGTGGTGGCAATAGAATTGGTTGGCTGTGTAGTAGGCTAGTGTGACTTTAGGTAAGTTGTCGCAGTAGTAGCAGTTTTTTTGTAGCACTTTTGAGCACTTTTGAGCACTTTATTTTAAAATGTTCAGGTTAGAGGAATTTGTTAAGAGTCCGTCGTTGGAGCTGCTTAACGTTTGTCGGAAACAGGACTTGTTTTTGGTAGCTGATCATTTTAAACTGATAATTAATAAACAGGATCGTAAAGCCGAAATTAAGCAAAAGATAATAGACCAGTTACTTGAGCTTAATGTGCTTCTCACGCCAAATATTGAAATGGAGGAGACGGCTGATCATCTAAGTCCTGGTGATGAGGTGTTTGCTTCTTTTGGAATGGGAGATAAGAACGTGTGTCGTAGCAGAACCGATGCAGATGCAGGGGTGGAGGCCGCTGCAGATGCTGGTGTTGGACTGCCACCTTTTGAACCGTTCTCTCCACTTTCTGTGGGTTCGCGAGACGATGCGCGGCTGAAAGTTCGCATGGCACGTCTATATTATGATTCTCAAGAGCACACCCGTCGGGCTGAACTTGACCTACGTTTGCAGATACGCAAACTTGAAATCGAGGCTGATACGCAAGTGAGGTTGCGCCAGCTCGAGTTGGACGCTTCAAAGAAGGCTGCGGAGGCTAATCAGCCAGTTCTAGTTTCCCCTTCAAATGTTTCTTCGGTGTCGATCTCACCCAGTCCCAATTTTGACGTGAGTAAGCACATTGCTCTTGTTCCACAATTCAAAGAATCAGAAGTTGATTCGTATTTTAATGCGTTTGAACGAATTGCAACTTCTTTGCATTGGCCACTCGAATTCTGGTCTCTGTTACTGCAGTGTAAACTTGTGGGAAAAGCTTTAGAGGTGTATTCCACTTTGTCACTTGAAGAAAGTTTGAAGTATGATTCAGTCAAATCAGCGATACTTCGTGCATATGAACTAGTTCCTGAAGCGTACAGACAGAAGTTTAGGTCGCACAGGAAAACTTCTAATCAAACTTTTGTGGAATTTGCTAGAGAGAAGGGCACGCTTTTTGATAAGTGGTGTGTAGCTAACAATGTGGCAGATTTTAATTCGTTGCGTGAGCTTGTTCTTTTGGAAGAGTTTAAGAATTGCTTACCGGAGAAAGTGGTTGTTTACCTAAACGAACAAAAGGTAAATTCTTTATCACAGGCCGCTGTTTTAGCTGACGAATTCATTTTAACCCACAAAAATGTCTTTGTTCATTCACGTGTGGAAAATGCACCTGCCGTTCCAATTTTATCTAACACACAATTCGTGCGCTCGAAAAGTAATGCACCAAGAGTTGGTGAGGAACGTGACTGTTTTTACTGTCACAAGAAAGGTCACGTTGTTGTCGATTGTCCCCGACTTAAACGAAAACAGCATCCACAAGCTAAACCGGTAGGTTTTGTAAAGACTTGTAAACAGACTGTGGCTGTACACTCCAAAGAGGATGTGGATGAAACGTTCCGTCCTTTTATTCTTAAGGGGTTAATTTCCTTGACTGGTCGTGATGACGGTCAAAAAGAAATCACAATGCTTCGTGACACAGGTTCTATGCAGAGTTTTATTGTTGAAAGTGCAATGAAATTTTCTGATGAGACTTCATGTCATTCCAGCGTATTAGTGCAAGGAATTGAAATGGGATGTGTAAAAAGGCCTCTGCATAATCTGCATTTGAAAAGCGACTTGTGTTCTGGATTGGTCCGTGTTGCAGTTTGTACTTCACTGCCTATGAAAGGGGTAGATTTAATCCTAGGCAATGATTTAGCTGGAGGAAAAGTAATGCCATTATTGGAAGTTCTGGACAAACCGACAGAATGTGCATCTGATGAGGCTGGTGAAGCTTATCCTCATGTTTTTCCTGCGTGCGCTGTCACTCGCGCACAGTCGCGAAAAGAGATTGCTTTGAATGACTCTTTCTTTTCTTCTGTCGTAGACGGAGAGGAAAATTTGGACTGTGAAAAAACGAAACCGGAAAGGGTGAAAAATTCGTATTTGAATGACACGAATTCGTTGATTTTAAAAATCACACGAGAGGAATTAATCACTGCACAGAAAAAAGATGAAACCTTGACTACACTTTTTAATTCTGTAATTCCGCACGATTTGGCTAAGACGAAACAAAGCGCCTATATTTTAGAAAATGATGTGTTGATGCGTAAGTGGTGTTCATCACCTGACCAAGCCGAATGGGATGTTTTTTATCAGGTTGTGGTTCCTGTCCCATATCGCCCACATGTGTTGTGCTTGGCACATGATCATCCACTGTCGGGTCATTTGGGCATAAGGAAAACGTACAACCGGATTTTAAAGCACTTTTTCTGGCCTGGACTGAAAACTGATGTAACGCACTATTGCCGATCTTGTGACGTATGTCAAATTGCGGGAAAGCCAAATCAGATTGTTCCACCAGCACCGTTAAATCCAATACCTGTTCTTGGCGAACCATTCGAACATGTCCTCATTGATTGTGTAGGACCTTTGAAAAAGTCAAAAAGTGGTAACCAGTTTCTGTTAACAGTGATGTGTCTAGCCACCCGATTTCCTGAGGCAATTCCCTTGAGAAAAATCACTGCACCTGTTGTTGTCAAGGCACTAGTTAAGTTTTTCTCGACATTTGGTTTGCCTAAAGTAGTGCAAAGCGACCAAGGCACAAATTTTACGTCCAAGCTTTTTAATCAAGTCATGCAGACTTTGGGTATTACACATCGTACTTCCAGCGCATTCCATCCAGAAAGCCAAGGCTCTCTGGAGCGTTTTCACCAAACGTTAAAGTCGATGTTGCGAAAATATTGCATGCAGACTGGTAATGAGTGGGATGATGGCATTCCCATGCTGATGTTCGCTATCAGAGAAAGCGTTCAAGAGTCGCTGGGTTTTAGTCCAGCTGAACTAGTTTTCGGACACCAGGTACGTGGTCCATTGAAAGTTTTAAAAGACCAAATTCTGGAAAAAGACAGTTTGAAAACGAACGTACTGGAGTACGTAACGAAGTTTCGGGAGCGTTTGCATACAGCTTGCTCAGTCGCGAGAGAGTCTCTTGCCAACGCGCAAAAAGGCATGAAACGAACATTTGACAAAAAGGCTGTTACGCGATCTTTTAAGCCTGGTGACTCAGTTCTGGTTTTCTTGCCTATTCCTGGTTCTTCACTGTCGGCTCGATTTTTCGGCCCTTATATAGTGAAAGAGAAATTGAGTGAAACGAATTATGTCATCTGTACTCCTGAACGAAAACGAAAAACTCGCGTTTGTCATGTAAACATGCTGAAACTTTATCATTCGAGATCACAAACTAATGTGAATGACAGAGCTCCAGACACTGCTGTCATTTCTGTTGCGGTTGTGACCGAAAAGTCCATTGCTGATGCTGACGAAGACGGAGTAATATTTCAGAATATTTCTCAGTCGACTGTGAGGTTGTGCAATTCTGAAATATTGAAAGATCTTGATTCACACTTAACGAATTTGTCTATCGATCAGAAATGTGATCTAGTGAGGCTCATTTCTGAATTTGAGTGTCTATTCAAAGACGTACCTACGTTAACTAATGTCATTCAGCATGATATTGATGTTAAAGATGCTAGTCCGATCCGACAGCATGCATACAGGGTGAATTCAGTTAAGCGTTCAGTTATGCGTCAAGAAGTTGATTACTTGCTGAATAACGGTCTTGCTAAGCCTAGCTCTAGTCCATGGAGTTCTCCATGTATTTTGGTACCAAAACCAGATGGTTCTTTTAGGTTTTGCACGGATTTTAGGAAAGTAAACTCACTTACGGTTCCTGATAACTATCCACTTCCTAGGATGGAGGATTGCGTAGATAATGTGGGATATGCAAAATTTGTGAGTAAGTTAGATATGCTTAAAGGCTACTGGCAAGTACCACTCACACCTAGAGCTTCTGAAATTGCTGCTTTTATCACTCCAGATTCGTTTGCACAATATACGGCCATGGCGTTCGGACTACGAAACGCACCTGCTACTTTTCAGAGGTTAGTAAACACAGTTTTAGCTGGCATTCCTAATTGTAGTGCTTATCTGGATGATGTTGTTGTTTATTCCAGAGATTGGGATGAACACATGAAGTCATTACGTGCTGTATTTGAGCGTTTTGCGAGTGCTTCCTTGACCCTTAACTTGGCCAAGTGTGAGTTTGGTCAGGCTAAGGTGAGGTATTTGGGAAAGGAGGTAGGGCATGGTCAGGTTCGACCAGTTGAAGCGAAAGTTGAGGCTATATCTAAATTTCCAGTTCCCACGACTCGACGTGAACTCCGAAGATTTCTCGGAATGGCTGGATATTACCGCAGCTTTTGCAGAAACTTCTCGTCTGTGGTTAGTCCTTTAACTTCACTTTTAAGTCCTTCTACCGCTTTTGTGTGGAATGCACAATGCCAGTATGCATTTGAGAGTGTGAAAACACTATTAAGTAGTTCACCTGTTCTTGCAGCTCCTGATTTAGAACGTCCATTTAAGCTTGAGGTGGATGCAAGTAATGTCGGGGCTGGTGCTGTCTTATTACAGGATGACGAGCAGGCTATAGCTCATCCAGTAAGTTATTTTTCTAGGAAGTTTAACAAGAATCAGTTAAACTATTCAGTCATTGAAAAGGAGACGCTTGCTTTAATTTTTGCGTTACAACATTTTGAGGTTTATGTTGGATCTAGTGTGCAACCTTTGGTAGTTTTTACGGATCACAGTCCTTTGACATTTCTTTCAAAGTTGTACAATCATAATCAGAGATTGACGCGGTGGTCACTCTTTCTGCAGAGTTACAATTTGGATATAAGACACAAGAGGGGTGTTGACAACGTCTTAGCGGATGCTCTTTCAAGAGTATAAACTTTTGTGTTTCCAAAAGAGTTTATTCTTAAGTGGGGGAGTGTTACGAACCGTACACTGTTTTTTTTCTTGTGTATGTTCTTTTTGTTCTGTCACTTTTAGCGATTCTAGGTACCGCCTCCTTTGGAACTCTATTGGCTGACGGGGCTGTCCTTCACCGTTGATCACCTTTAAAACGGAAGCGGCGACTGGAAGTTCTGTGCTGTTTGACTTGGCGTGTCACTGGTTGTTTGTTGTGTCCGTTTGTCTGCTACTACTTGCGACACTAGTGTGAAATTTGTTGAAATGATCTGTGTAAACTATTGGCATTTGTGACACCTGAGTTCACGACGAACCTTGTGTGTCTTCGACACTTTTAGCCCGCTTATGCTCCACTCAAACTTGTGATCTAATTGCTGATTTACAGACAACGGAGACGTGGAACAGCCTAGTAAGTCACGTGACGTACATATCTTGCACGTAGGTTTTATTTATGTATTAGAAACACTAGTTTAGTGAAGTGCGCTAAATGTGTATTTTTGTGTTTTTAGTTAGCGTAAGTTCAGGGCGCATTTGCGCTGAAGACTTTTCTTTTCATATTTTTGTTTTCTTATTTAGAGGACCGGGAGGAGACAGTGGGGGTCTTTTTGTTATATTTATTTCTTTGATTTTCTAGCGCCACTTTGAGTTCCCTCTCCCGTTTGTCTTGGTTATATAAATTATTATTATTTTTTTCTTATTTTGTTTTCCTAAATGTTGTAAATATTCATGGTTGTGGGAGCAGTAAATCTCTTGCGGTGCTAATTTGTTGTCCTGCGTTTCTCTTGCCAATCTTTACCTTCAGCTTTTTCTTCTGGTCATCTCAATGTTACTCCTTTTAAAATCCTAGACAAAAATTTCCATCAAGGTCGTAACACTCACTTCTGCTGTAGATGAAGCTTGATCATGAATGATTTGCGCGAACATAGACGGATATATGTAGATCGGGAGGCGCATTCAATTCACAAACAAACAATCTACTGCATCTTCAGCGGCTCAGATGTCAGGAGTAAATGACGACCACTATATTCATTATTACATCCAGCAACACAACACCTCAATCACCTCAATTTTTGTCTAACTTACATCCATTCTCCTGCATCGAAACAATGGAGGTTGGACTGTTACAGCTGATCTGAGGTAAGATGCTCATGTCAATCAGCTATCGTGGGAGTGGCCTCTGTCGCTGAATGGCTCAATTTGAAAAAGGGGATATTATTTTCACAGATTAATTAAAAAACCACTGCATGGATTTTTGTCATAGTAGGGTAGATGTGTACATACAGTGCCAACACTCATTAATGTTCAAACAACATGTAAAAGTGAAGTTTGCATCCGATGACCCTTTTAATAGAAAAGACAATATGTCTTAATAGAAAGAGAAGATATTAAGAGAAGATATCTTTAAAACCCCCAAACAAAGTCTTCAGTATTTCAGTGTTGTTAGTTCTAAATAGAAAAACTTTCATCATTGCATATCAATTTAGTTTTTTTTTTTTTTTTTACTGCAATTAAATTTCTAGTTTTAAACAAAAACATTACAGCATTTAGTGAGTTAAATTAAATACTTTTAATTAAGACACAAAATAATATCCCACACCATTTGATTCTCAAGTAAATAAATCTTGTTTTAAAGATGTTTTTATCTTGTTTTTTATACTGGAAAACAAGACTGATTACAAAATACTGATTATAAGAAAATTAATTTTTGCAGTGTATGCTTGACATTGACAACTGTTTAGAATGAGATGTGTGTTGTGATACTGCAAATAAGCGACATTGAAAGAACAAAATTGAATGAATGAGTTTGTGTATTTCATGACCATCCGCTGAGGGGGGGTTCTCAAAGCTGGGTTGAGAGGTTGATGACAAGCCTCGTTACTGAGTGGGAGTCAAATTCCAGCACGATCTCCACCTCTCCCTTCTTTTCACTGTCTCTTTATTCTTTTTTTTTATGGTGCTTGCACACACACACACACACACACACACACACACACAGAGTCATCGTTTCAAATCCACCAAATGGTGCGCCGATGACTCCCTAAAGCTCGGCTGCCGCTACTCACGAATCGACGACTCATCTTTAACACCTTCCTGGAGCTCGCGCCGTGAGAGGTGTCACAACAAACCGGCGTTGTCACGCTGCACTGAGGCACGGCGTTCCTGTAAGCACACACTCCTGTGCACACACACACACCAACACACAACCTCACACACCATGCTGTGACAAGCCATTATCACAACAGGAAGGCTCATCACCGCCAGATAAGGTCTACAAATGCAAACCTTCACAAAATGATTTGCTAAATGTTGCTTTTCAGTTTTAAACTTCATAAAACATTTTTAGTTTTTGTACTTTTCTTTTCCTGAAGTTCACTAATAAAGGTTTTGTGCAGTCATAATTTAGTTTTTCATGACCACTGTCCACCCTCTCAGACACTTATTAGGCAGGTGCGCACACACACACATCCGGCACAAAGGATAGACAGAATGATAGATAAAATGATACAGAGACTGACAGACAGACAGGACAGGATGATAGCCAGAATAGATAGAATAACAACAGAATGATAGATAGATGGATGGATGGATGGATAGATAGACAGAATGATAGAAGGACAGATAGAAGGATAGAACGATAGATAGAATGATAGAACAATAGAACGATAGAACGATAGATAGAAGGACAGATAGAAAGATACAACGATAGATAGAACGATAGATAGATAGATAGATAGATAGATAGATAGATAGATAGATAGACGGATAGATGGATGGACAGACAACGACAGATAGAAGGACAGATAGAAGGATACAACGATAGATAGATGGATAGATGGATGGATAGATGGATAGACAGACAACAGAATGACAGATAGATAGAACAATGAATGATAGATAGATAGATAGATAGATAGATAGATAGATAGACAGATAGACAGACAGATAGAAGGATAGATGGATGGATGGATGGATGGATGGATGGATAGACAGATAGAACGACAGATAGATAGAATGACAGAAAGAACAATAGATAGATGATAGATAGATATACAGATAGATAGAACGATAGAATGATAGAACGATAGATAGACAGATAGATAGATAGATGATAGATAGATAATTGAAAATTGAATAGAACGATAGACAGAACGATAGAAAGAATGACAGAACGATTGAACTACAGAATGATGGATGGATGGATGATAGATAGAATGATTAACCGATAGATAGAACGGTAGAACGATATATAGAATATTAGATAAATTATAGAATGAAAGATAGAACGATAGACAGAACAAACAATAGAACGAGAGATCAGATGACAGATAGAACGATAGAAAGAACGATAGATATACAGATAGATAGAACGACAGAATGATAGAACGACAGAATGATAGAACGATAGAACGATAGATAGATAGATAGATAGATAATTGAAAGTTGAATAGAACGATAGACAGAATGGTAGAAAGAATGATAGAACGATTGAACTACAGAATGATGGATGGGTGATAGACAGAACGATTAACCGATAAATAGAACAATAGAACAATGTTAGATAAATTATAGAATGAAAGATGGATAGAGCGATAGACAGAACAATCAATAGAATGATAGATCAGATGACAAATAGAACGATAGAATGATAGATAGGCGAGATTTGAGATAGAACTCTCAAATTTTGTTTCCCTAAGGATCTTTTTAAAAGTGAGATTTAACAGGCTTTTAAAATTCCAGATTAAAACTAACACACACACACAAACAAACATGTCCTGGCATGAGGTGTCTGTCAGGAAGCTAATTGTCATAATCAGGAACACTGGCTCCTGTCAATGACTCAGAGAGAAATGGAGAGAAAGAGAGAAAGAGAACGAGAGAGAGAGAGGTGCAGGTGGACAGAAAGGAGGGGGTGTCTGTAGCGTGACTGCTGGGCTGTCAACTAAACATTGGCATCCTTCTAAAAACCATCCGTACTGGATAACCCCTAACTAACAGCTCGCCAAATACTCAACTGACGGGGAGAGAACAGGAGGGGGTGGCAGAGAACAGAGACAGATAGACGCTGAAAAAAAGAAACTGCAGAGAGGAAAACTGCATGACCTCACAGATTAATAATGAACCGTTGCCCCTCTTCAACTCGCTGATCATGACACTAAAAAAAATGCCATTTTCGGTCTCACTTTTTCTTTATAAAGTAGGTGTGTGAATTCTCTGCAACTAACATCATAAAACAGAACTTCAAAAGTAAGTTTTCTAAACACTCTCCCATCTGCCATTGGTCGGACAAACACATAGCTCCGCCCCTGACTCATGTGATTGGCTGAGCTGCTGTGTTGCTGTGTTGGGCTCAAACAAATGTTTCCATGTTTTGAAAGCAGCTCAGAGTCACAGTGTTTATGCTTTTCTGGGGAATCAACTTACAAATGCCTTAATTATAGTTGACTCCGCATATTAAGAAAAGATATTTCAACATCCAAAAGATTACACAGGCCTACTTCGCAAGTCCTTCACTAGCAACTGTTATGAGCAGCAGAAAAGGGAAAAAAACACTGGAAAAACTTCATAAAGTGTTTGCAAAAACACAGCATTGCCAGTTAGGATCTAACAAGTTGTGCTAACCAGCCAAACCTAACCCATCAGTCAGCACTTCCATGGGCAGTTAATAGGGCTCAGTGTCAATTTTATTTTTAACATGTTTTTGATGTGCCAGGATTCAGGAAACATGCTGACATTATTTAAACTTCAATTTCCCTTACAAAAAATTGTATTGTAAAAAAAAAAAATGATTAAAATAAAGATTGTTAACATTAGTTAATGCACTGTGAACTAACATGAACTAACAATGAATGATTGTATTTTTATTAACTAACATTAACTAAGATTGATAAATAGAGTAATAAATGTTTTGTTTATTGTTGGCTCACGTTAGTTAATATATTAACTAATGTTGACAAATGACACATTGTAAAGTGTTACCAGAAGTTTCTTTGCAAGGTAAAATTATTAAGGATTAAACAATAAAAATTTACATAAATGAAAGATTAATTTTAAAGAACATCTTAAAATTAATTAATACATTTTCATACCTCTAGCTAATTGTTTTTTTTTTGCTTACTAAATATTATCCAATTTATGGTTAAATTAAGAAATTACAATTTTGTTGTCAGTGCCAATAGCCTTGTGGTTAGTGCGTCGACATACAAGCGACCCGAGTTCAAATCCTGGCTTGTGGACCTTTCCTGACCACACTCCCTTCTCTCTCTCCCACTTCATTTCCTGTCCATCTGCACTGTTCTATCCGGGTAAAGGCATAAAAAACGCCACAAATAAATTAAAATAAATAAATAAATAAATAAATAAATATATAAAACAAAATACATATATATATATATATATATATATATATATATATATATATATATTGTTTTACACAAATTGGTATTAAAGAAAAAGAAAGAAAGGATGACATTTAATTTTAGGATCACATATTTAAATGAGTATAACATCATGTTTAATAAACCAAGATTTGTATTCAAGAAATACAAGCACTTTTATATTGTTGAAAGATGTAAAAAAAAAAAAAAAATAATAATAATAATAATTAATAATTTTTTTTAAATCAGTATTTTTTTCTCTTTTTTGTATATGATTTGAACATTTTTTTTGTTTGTTTCTTCTCTAGCAAGAATTTCTAAGGATAAACCTTTTTTTTGTTTTGTCTTTAAAATAAAGCTCACTAATTATTATCTTATTTATGATTAAATAAAGAATTATTATTATAATTATTATTTTTTACAAAAACAAAATGTATTAAAAAAAAAGATGACATTTAATTGTAGATTACATATTAAAATGAGTATGATTTGATGTTTAATTAACCACATAAAACCACAAAATTTTATGTTTTCAAGCAATACAAGCATATTTACATTGTTGAAATATGTAAAAAGTCTCTAGCTATTTATTGTTAAAAAATAAAGTTCACTAAATTTATTATTATTATTATTTATTTTATTTTTTTTACAAAACAAATTGTATTAAAAAAAAGACGACATTTAATTGTAGGATTACATATTTAAATTATTATAATCTGATGTTTAATAGACACAAAACCAAAAGTTTATGTTTTCAAGCAATACAAGCACATTTACATTGTTAAAAGATTTAAAACGTCATTTTCTTAATCAGTATTTTTATACATTTCATTTCTTTATCTTGTTTCTTTTCTAAACATTTCTAAGGATAAAACAATATAAATGTACATAAATTAAACATTCATTTTAAACAACATATCCTAAATTAAGCCTATTTTCTCATGCCTCTAGCTAATTACTTTTCTTGTTTTAAAAATAAAGCTCACTAAATGTCACTACATTATGATTAAATCAAGAAATAAAAACTCGATCTTACCTAATTTTTCTTTTAAAGTAAACAGATCTTGTTTTGGGTATGTTCAGACATTTATGCTGAAAAAAAAAAGATAGAAACATTAAGAAGTGCGAGCGGCGGTAGCGTTAACCGTCCCTAAACTTTCTCACTGTGTCATCTTTATCGCCTAGCTCTATATTGACTTCTATGATCAGTGTTTGTGTCATACAGGGGCATTTTCACACCTTTATCTTCTGTCTACTGAGGACTAGGGGGAGAAAATTAAGAGAAACACAACTGTGGCTATACTTAGTCGCTTTGACAATTTGTAATCACAACATGAGAAGAGAAAAGAAAAAGAAGTGAGCGACTGAGTGAGACAGGAAAGAGAGAGATAATGAGAGTCCACTAGATTAGCGATTGTATGCGTCTTACAAGTCTTACAACAGATTTTAATGCATTTTATAATAACCCATAAAACATTATGTATCAACTTCCTCAAGGCTGATATGACCCTACTAAATAATTCATTATCTCTAAGAGCTTCTTTTGTTTCATATTTGATAATCAAGTATAGCTTAACAATAGCCAGTGTTTTTACCCAGGCTTGTGTTGCCATGGTAACCACGAGTGTGGCCAAGAGTCAACCCTGTCACCAGACGCTTCGCTCCTGTCCCAAACTGTCTATTTTTCCCTTCTTTTGTACATTTCCCCATACAACGCATCGAGTCCCAACCAACGGCTCAGGTGTCACCTGCCGAACTCGCAGAGGCTAACGTCGCTCGGCCGAAATACGCCAGCGACGTATAAGCTGCAGCACGCTGCATGTAGGAATAACAGGGCTAGCGCGTTGCTCTGGTGATCACGATCATTCTGCGACACCGCCCACCTCACAAACCTAATTTTAAAGAAAGTCACACATTCCCACGTTGTGAGGTGGCGGTATCGAGTGTCCAACCAACACTTTCTCTGATCAACCCCTTGGGTGGGATGGGAGGGGGAGAGGACCTTCGCTTCTTTCCTTCCCTCTCATTTTGTTTTTAGAAAGGAAAAAGGCCCAAAAATTACAGTGATTGTACCTTGTGTTTTTAAACATGAATAAATTAATGAAAAAGAAAACACCCACATTTTTTTTTTTTTTGCAGATGATGAAGTCGGTGGGGGCTGCCAGAGGGTGCTACAAGGTCTGAATTTTCAGAAAATAAAATACAATAAATATAATATAAAGCTCACTAGAAGATTTCCAAGAATAAAGCTCACTAAATGTTATTTGATTTAAAACTAGAAACTAAAATAAAAAAAAAGAAAGAAAGAAAAAAGGCCCAACAAATACAGCAATAGTACCTTGTGTTTTTAACCATGAATAATTAAAAAAAACACCTACATTTTTTGCAAATGAAGAAGTCAGTGGGGCTGCCAGAGGGTGCTACAAGGAAATCAAATCAAATAAAATATTTCAGAAAATAAAATAAAGCTCACTAGAATATTCTCAAGAATAAAGCTTACTACATGTTAATAGATGTATGATTAAAACTAGAATATAAAATAAACAATTAAAGGCCCATAAAGTACAGTGATGGCACATTGTGTTTTTAACCATAATTGAATAAAAAAAAAAGCCACACACATTGTTTTGCCAGAGGGTGCTACAAGGAAATCAAATCAAATCAAATATTTTAGAACATAAAATAAAACTCACTAGAAAATTCCCAAGAATAAAGCTCACTAAATGTTATTAGATTTATGATTAAAACTAGAATAGAAAATATACAATTAAGAAAACAAAAAGGCCCATAAAGTACACTGATGGCACCTTGTGTTTTTAACCATGAATAAATAAACCCACATGTTTTGCAAATGATGAAGTAGGCGGGGGCTGCCAGAGGGTGCTAGGAGGTCTGGAAAAAAAAATAAAAAATAATAATATATATATATATATATATATATATATAATAAAATAAAATAAAATAAAATAAAAGCTCACTAGAAATTCCCAAGAACAGAGCTTACTAAATGTTATTAGATTTATGATTAAAACTAGAACATAAAATAAACAATTAAGAAAGCAAAAAGGCACATACAGTGACGGCACCTTGTGTTTTTAACCATGAATAAATTGTCAGTGGAGGCTGCCAGGTGCTAGTAGGTCTGAAAAGTTAAAAAGTAAATAAATAAATAAATAAATAAATAAAAATAATAAAAAAATAAAAATAAAATACAATAAAATACAATAAAATAAAATAAAATAAAATAAAATAAATTCACTAGAATAAAGCTCATTAAATGTTATTAGATTTATGATTGAAAAAATAAAATAAAATAAAAAATAAAGTGAAAAGCAAAAAGGCCCAACAGTGATGGCACCTTTTAAGCATGAATAAATAACCCCCCCCCACCCCCCCACACACACACACATTTTTTTGCAAATAATGAAGTCGGTGGGGGCTGCCAGAGGGTACTAGGAGGTCTGAAAAAAATAATAATAATAATAATAAATAAAATAAAATAAAATAAAACCTGGAAATTCACTATAATAAAGCTTACTGAATGTTATTAGATTAATTATTAGATTAATGATGATTAAAACTAGAAAATAAAATGTAAAAATTAAAAGCCTTAATTCCGTCTTAATTTTTCTTCTAAAGTGAACTGATCATATTTAGGTATATTTATACTGAAAAAGAGGAAAATATTGATTAAGAAGTAGCAGTACCTTAACTGACCCTAAACATTTTAACCATAAATACGTACATACATACATGCATACATACATACATACAACAATTGAATACACACACATACATTGAATACATTTTTTTTTCTTCCAAAATTTGAAATCAGTAGAAGCTGTCAGAGTTTCTAGGAGCTCAGAAACGTTCATAGAAAAATTAAATTAAAAATAAAATAAAATAAAATAAAATAAACCTAACCCATTCATCACTAAAGCACAATAGCTGTAAAATTGATTAAAAACTTTAATTCAGGCATAATTTAATGAATAATATAATTGAAATTCAAAATGTTTCTTCTAAAGTAATCTGTTCTTGTATTAGATATGTTCAGATATTTATACTAAAAAACAAGATGAAAATATTGATTAAGAAGTATCAGTATTTTAACTGACCCTAAACTTTCTCATTTCATTTTACAAAAAACATACTTGTGTTTTTAACCAATAAAATAAATCAATAAATACACACACACACATAAATTTTATACAAATTATGAAATCAATGGAAGCTGCCAGAGGGTGCTAAGAGCTCTGAAACGTTCAGAGAAAAAAAAATAAATAAATAAAAAATAAAATAAAATAAAATAAAATAAAATAAATGTTCATACCTAACCCATTCCTCACTTAATTTCACACCTAACCCATTCATCAAGTTGGTGAGGCTGCTAGAAAGTCTGAAAAGTTTCGATAAAATGAAACAATAAAATAAAATAAAATTTGTGTGTCACATTGTTCACAGCTAACCCATTCTCCTGTAACATAACTGCAGCACAAACTTTCCCATGCAGCTTGGCACTGCTGCACGCTCACCTGGCAGTGGGGGTGTTCAGTCTCAGAGAGCGGGGTGTGGAGCTGGAACCAGAGTGAGATCAGGCCTCTTATTTAATCTAGGTAGAAGAGAGAAACGGGGCCACGGAGGGCACACCTGTACCATTTCCAACACCCCTTATCCAGGACTAACAATCAAGCACACAATGGACTGGGGAGGACTGAAAATTCGGATCTGGGGATCAAGGAGTCAAGCATGAAGGACACAGTCCATAACTGACTGATGTCGTCCATCAAAATGACAACACGGGTTGTGCTGTACATTATTCACACTGCAATTTTTGCGTATTGTCACAGTGTGCAAATCCAAGTTGTTATTGAAGCACGCTGACAACTGACAAGACAGGGGAAAATTACAGCGAAAGCAGCAGTCCCGTGACACGCAGTCAGATTTCTGCCCGCGCAATCGCTTCCATCATGTTTGAGAGTTTCCCATACGAGACACTCATCCATCCGCCACAAATGTACCTCTTCACCGTGATGAATATTTCATGTTCCGATGGCACTTTTAAGACAGAACTAATTAACGAAAACTAGTTGATCTGGCATACGTTAAATCAGTTCAATTAAAAGCACGCAGACAAACGCTACATGCTAATAGCGGGAGCAGCGGAATAATTGTATGTTGAGGGGGAAGCGCTGAATGTTAAACAGGCCCCGTTAACAGCACTTTAGCACTTGGCGATGAACTCCTCTCAGGATTACACCGACCCTTGATAATGGACTAATGCAGATCGGCACATCACACAATACATTCGGAAAAAACAGAGGCCTTCCGACGGCCGTGACATATCTGCTTCATGCGAAGCAACGAGGCGATCCGGATCTGATAGACTGTGACTGAATTATATCCGTTTGGGGATTTGGGAACATGAGCCATGTGCACCACGAACTTAAACCAACTTTGACTTTCGGTTGGGAATTTTCTAAGCTCGCATTTAGACGCAAATCTAGATGGTCTTGAAGAAAGGAAACCTTTACCCTAACAATGATTACAATGGCTTTCTGAAATTCACAGCGAGAAGGAAAAGCGCTCTGTGGTATTGTGGGGTAAATGTGTTAGCGCTGGGAGTGTCTCCACCCTCCCTTAATGGTTAGCTCTTGGCAGACAAGATGGGATGAAAAGTATAGAGACAGACTAAACCATCTTCTGAAAAATAAACAGAGCTTTTAAGAGACAGACAAAAGTGCTATGGAAAGTGGACAACCGCCTGTCCGACGATTCACCTGAGAACGTTTGAAATGGTAATGGCTTTCCCGTCCAAAACTAAATGCTAACATAAACCGGTTTTCTTCATTTGCTCTGTCACTTTTTGTCATATCTCAATTGCTAGTCCTTTAAAGAAATGGTTTTCACTGAAGAGCAAACTTTGTTAAAATACTTTCTTGTCCAAGCTTAATATGCAGAGTCAGCTGTAACTGGGCGATATGGCCAAAAAAATTATCACAATTTTTTTTTTTCCGTATCATATCGATAATTATCACAATAAATATCAAATCTTTATATCTTTCAAGTTTAAAGGCAGATTTTTGCCACAATGTGAAAGTTATAAAAACCAGACGGTTAACTGAGGCTTTAAACTATTCTTTATGGTCAGAACAAATTATGTTTTTTGAATGTTTTCCAGTCATTTTTCCTTAACAAAAATATCTTAATAGAAAAATTTCTTAGTTCTGCATATTTTAATGAGTAATACTGTAACATACATAAAGAAGCAGGTTTGTGTTACCTAATAATATTAATAATAACATTTTTTGTCTCTTAGAAATACATATTTGAAAGTAGCTTGAGTTAGGATGCAGATTATCTCTAAAATCATTATCTGTAAAAAAAAAAAAAAAAAATCAAATATAAAAAATAATCAATATCTGTAAAAAAAACCCCCTAACTTTTAAGGTGAAATTTAATTATTATGACTGTTTGAGGTGATATGTTGATATGGAATTGATATAGGAATTTGTATGAAAAACAGCAGTCTAAATGCATTTAGTATAAATGAATAAACGCTACAGCTTAATCAAAAAAATACTGTAATTATATTCCAATACTTCTCCTTCAATGCAGTCATGTCTACATTAATAATATAATCAAATTCGACACAAATATAGCCACATTTCTGACACAATACCACTGTGCAGTTAGTGCTACTACAGTAAATCTATTGTAAATGATGGCGATATGTAGATTTAAAAGCCTTCTGACTGTATCGTTGCGCACAGTGTTTCTCCTGTTAGTCAGCGCTGTTTCATCTGGCTATAAACCGAGTCATTTGGGTTCTTCCCTAAATTCAAGTGCTTTACACAGGCGCTGTTTACTGACTGAGTCTCAATAACGAGTGTACGCATCTGCTAGTAGTACGTTCGCGCCATACCGTCGTTTGAACTTTGATCCGAGCGGATAAACGGTCCTAGTGGCGCGCTTTGACTAGCGCTGTTTTGTTCCGCCTTTGCCGCATAAACATTATATTGAACAGTTATCGAACTCTTGTTATCGTTTATCAAGGAAATTCATATCGCGCGATAATTATCGCTATCAATTTATCGCCCAGCCCTAGCTGTAAGTATGACATTTTAGGTTGATTTCTTTGAAAACTACATCTATGCTGCTTTGAAAACACTGCTCTGTTCAACATCAACATCAACATCGACTCAACCAATGGCGTGAGTTTGGGGCGGGACTATCTGTCCAAACCATGGAACATCGTGGGTCTGAAAATAATTTGAAAATATTTTTGCAGCTCTGCACTGAAATTACACACTTCAGCTGCTCCTTAGGCGTTTCTCCAGAGAAAAGACCCCAGTAATCTCACATATGTCTCCTTAAGTGATTCTCAAGGCAATTTCAAAAACTGAGATTTCAAGCTGTTTTGCCATGTGAAAACCATGTTGCCAGGGTGTCGCTAGGTAGGATACATACATACACGGTTGCCTCCTGGCTCAATTAAATGTAGGCGTTTGTTAAAAACATTAAACCTAATTGGGGACTGTAGGGATTGTGATGCTCAAATTAGCATTCACCACAAACTACTGGACTTATATGATGAGTGTACTATGATTAAAAGCCCAAAAAATCTGCTGTAAACCAAAATACTACATATCAGTCCAAAACTAACCAGCTGACAAGTGTTAAAGGGATAGCTCACCCAAAAATGAAAATTACCCCATGATTTACTAAACCCTCAAGCCATCCTATTTTAGATGAATACAATGGGACTTATAATAAAACATGTTGTGGTTCTTCCAAGCTTTATAATGGCAGCGAATGAGTGTTGAGATTTTGAAGGAAAACCAGTCTCCTCTTGGCTTATATCGAAATCCTGTGCCATTTTTCTTTACCAAACCTCATTTTGTACTTCTGATTTCTGACTGGTGTTTTGTTTTGCTCTTTCACATTCGTCCCTTCTCACCGGAGCCTATGTCATCCTCTGGAACGCCACTCTCTCGTGAACGCACGTCTGAGTTTAAGTTTCGAATATGGATATTTTTATTACATAAACGCATCGGTTTTCTCAGAAGGCCTTTATTAACCCACTGGATCCATGTGGAGTACTTTTTATGATGGATGGATGCACTTTATTGGGCTTCCAAATCTCAACACCCATTCACTGGCATTATAAAGCTTGGAAAAGCCAGGACATTTTTAAATATTACTCTGATCATATTAGTCTGAAAGAAGAAAGTCATACACACCTAGGATGGTTGAGGGTGAGTAAATCATGGGTGAACTACCCCTTTAAGTCAGAAAATGTAACTTTAACCTTGTTACATACCCTTAATGCGTGAAACGTAGGGCAAAATAAGCATGAAAACATGCAAAGAAAGCATAATCCACTGGAATGAATGACTATTGTACTGTGACATTATGTGTCTATAAACTGTAAACTTGTGTCATAATCAGGGTTGCCAAATTTGCCAGAGTTTTCCTAATAAATTGGGCTACTTTTAACTATTGCCAAGGGTAGATTTTGTTGTGGGTTAATGGTTTGACACAATGTACAAATTATATTTGACTGAAAAGCTTGTACTGAAATATTTTACTTAACCAATTTATATTCTACCACTGATAAAACTGTGCTGTTAGGGAACCTGTGTGCAGAAATATATGACAAGCACCAAGAAGGAGAACAGATGCATCAGAACAAGATCTTAAAACTGTAAATACTTTATTTTTTAATACTTCAACCACCTCAGCAATGGATTTTGTTTTGTTGCAATTAATCGATTCAAAATAAAAGTTTGTTTACATACTATATGTGTGTGTACACTGTGTATATATAAATACACACAAATACATGTATATATTAAGGAAAGACATGTTAGGTTTATATGTAAAATATTTATATTTATATATAATATAAATTATATACAAGTGTTTACATACAAATACATACAATATGTGACCCTGGACCACAAAACCAGTCATAAGGTTAAATTTTTTAAAATTGAGATTTATACATAATCTGAAAGATGAATAAATAAGCTTTCCACTCATGTATGGTTTGTTAGGATAGGACAATATTTGGCTGAGACTGAGAGTATTTGAAAATCTGGAATCTGAGGGTGCAAAAAAATCCAAATATTGAGAAAACGTGGAAAGTTGTCCACATAAAGTTCTTAGCAATGCATACTACTAGTCAAAAATTAAGTTGATATATTTACTATAGGAAATTTACAAAATATCTTCATGAAACAGGATCTTAATATCCTAATGATTTTTAAAAGAAAAATCGATCATTTTCACCCATACAATGTATTGTTGGCTATTGCTACAAATATACCCACCCTACCTATGACTGGTTTTGTGGTTCAGGATCACATATATATGCGTGTATTTATATATACATAATAAATATACACAGTACACACAAATATAGAATGCAAACAAACTTTTAGTTTGAAGTGACTGATCGCAACTAATCGATTTGCAGCTCTAGTTTTGTTCATCACACGTTCAAATCAAGGTAGTTTATTTACGAAAACTGTTTTTACTATAAACTGAAAGTGCTATTAATAAAGAATAACAGTGACTAATATTAGTGTTTTAGAATTTGGGCTAGCTTAGTCATTTGTGTTATTTTTAAATTAGATTGGTCAATGCAGATCTGGCAACCAGATCTGCATAAATGAGCGTATCTCTCTGGGTCAGTCGGTTTGAATCTCTCAGTTTGAGTGTGACGTCACATTGTCCTTAAAACACAAATGTGTGATACTACTTCTGGAGAAAAGTTAGTAACTGTCACACATACACAGCAGTAAGTTTCATATTCACCATATGTGAAACTTCATTTAACACTTGCATTCGAAGCTCAGCAGGGATGTACATTAGATAAAGTCTACTTACTCTAAACCCCTAATCACCATGTTAAAGGGGCTGAAGAGGATGAAGACAAGTATGGTTTTAACTGGTGAGGGTTAGCATACCTCCCCATGTGTAAACATCCTGTATTTAAGA
The DNA here is from genome assembly GCA_012976165.1 of Labeo catla. Classification (NCBI taxonomy): domain Eukaryota; kingdom Metazoa; phylum Chordata; class Actinopteri; order Cypriniformes; family Cyprinidae; genus Labeo; species Labeo catla. Next base: position 476,901 of record VONZ01000424.1, on the reverse strand, counting down.
CCACGTGTGGTCAGAAAGTAAGCCAGAAACGACCGAGCATGACAGGGGCGGGGGTGTTGTAAACGAGTTTGTGTGTGTGTGTGTTTGTTACTCTTCAAACCCAAAAGTAGGAACATGCGACGATTTAGAAACCACCAAGCTGGAGTGGATTTCACCAGCAGACAGGGAAAGATAAAGAGAATTACCAATTATACAAAACGGACAAGAGCACAAGGAGAAAAAGAAGAGGAAAAAACAGAAACAAAAACCTCACAACCACATCCTCTTTTTCAGCCTAGGAGTGTAAAGCCCACTGCTAAGCGCTTGCCCAGGGTATGCTATCTCATTTCCAGGGGCTTTTTTTTTCATTCGGTTTCTCCCCCAGGGCTTTCCACACAGCCTGAGAGCCCCCACTGAAATATTCACAAGGCACCTGAGGACACAGGTCTTTGTGGGGCGGTTCCAGGGAGGTCGGCTCCGGTTTAACCCACACACCGAGCGCCTAATCTAGGGGGATGAACACATCTAAGTGGCTGATGAGCACAGCTGTCACTCCATACACATACACGCACACACAGCCCCCCAAACAGCTCTAGGGAGTGAAGCGCACCTGTATGCGTCCCTGCTTACACAAAAGAACTCCTAGTTTTTTCGTAAGGGATGAGTTTGATTGCACATCTGGTGTGAGGGTGTAGAAATAAAATAAAAAATTTAAACGCAACAATTGTGTGTTGAACCGTCATGTTTGCGTTTAGCTTTAAATATTAATGCAGGGCTTCAGATGTACAGATGTTTAATGTACAGTGAGTTTCTAAGCTGATCAATAGAATATTGGGCTTTGTGTGGTCTTTAAAGTGAGGGGGAGAAGCCAGTCCCCAGTGTTGTAGCAGGTTCATGCTTTCTAACCTGTTACCCACACAACACAGCCCACAGCCCGGGGAGAGCAGCCATCTTCCACACACTCCACCCACACATACGTACATACATACACACACACACACTCAGCTGTGTGTCGTGTCAGCTTGCACCCCCATACCCTGCCCCCCCATACACACACACACATACACGGCCAGTTTAACTACCCCCTCTTTATCTGTTTCTCTATCCCTCTGCACCATCAGCCACCTCCTCCCCCATATCTTGCCTTTCTGTGCAAATGTTCAGATTAACAACCGCAACCACCCTGAATAAACACCGTACTGCACTTTCTTGTTCAACTAACTGCCTGAACCTCCCTCAAGATACACTTGCACATCCACAGACATGTTAAACATGTATCCTCAAACATTATAGCAGTACAAACAATTAAAACAAACTCCAATATGGAGATATGATTCGTACAATATGGGAAAATATAAAATACGTATATTCATTTAGTTGAACGCAAGTGACATGCATTATTAAAAGAACATACAGGGTTAAATACAAGTTCAGTTCTTTTGGAAGCATCTGTGCTGTTGATTTTGATAGAAACCTTTAACTTTGTGGAGTCAAACCGAAAATACGTTGACAGAGTGGACTTACAGTGAAAGTCTTTGGGGCATTCATTTACTGTTTTGTTTGTTTGTTAAGGCATGGACTCATAATTAGTCTGACTGAGGCTCACTGGAAAAATTAACCTGTGGTGATATTTCATTAAAATGATATTGTATGTTTCACAACACCTTCAGAGTGAAATGTCCAGTGAGTCAATCTGGCAACCTGAATATGAGAAACCTGATGTTTTATGATGATGGTTGTTGTACGTATCACAGCAGTTTGGAAATTAAATGTCCAGTGAGAGGCCCTAAACAATCATTGTCAGGTCAACTTCATTTATATAGTGCTTTATGCAATATAGATTGTTTCAAAGCACCTGGGTCATTCTATAATTAGGGGTACATTTAGAATTTGACAATGTGAAGAAAGAAGTCTTCCTGTTTCCCAAAAACCCAAACATGACCTTATAGCTGCTTCAAAACAATCTATATTGTATAAAGTGCTATATATATATAAAGGTGATCTGTAGAAATATGTGCGTGAAATACCATCTATGTTTGCTACTGTCCACCATGTTACCTTTACTGGGTTGACAAGTAACTTAGCTGACATGTTTTAATGTTTTGGGCCTGTACTCAACATGGAAGCCCAGAACTACTGAGCATATGGTATGTTTAGAAATGTATTTTCATAAGCAAAACAAAAGTTTTAGTTAAATTGTCTTAAAATTTGGCGCAATAATACTTGCATAACATTGTTGACAGTCAATTCATCCACTTTTGACAGGTTTACTAGTTTAACCAATATTAAGGGAAAGAGAGGGAACGTAACTTCTAGTGTTTCATCCATGTGCTTCTAGAGGAAATATTATCACACTGTGCAAATTATGCGAGAATAAGACAAAACATTGCTTTTTGAGGGGGGGTTTTCTAGTGGGTAACTTAGTTGACAGTGGTTTTTTGGACACAAATAAAACAAGTTATATCACAATAAACACTTATTATTTTTAAAGCGCACACCCAAATGTCTTGATAATCTAACTGAACGCAAAACTATTAAATTAATTTTTATTTGAGGTCATATTCGTGCTTAAATAGAGTAGAATGAGCAACTTTACAAAATTGGACAGCTGAATACTAGGGTTGTGTGATATGAACATCATTTTTGAACAAAATATATGGCTTTTTCAACATATAGTAGTGTGATTGGGAAAAATATAATCGTGTACTAGAAAATTAAACATCGGGGCTTTATATTGACGAAAATATATTAAAAATATACTTCATGGGCATTAGATGTACCCACAATTTTAGAATGACGTACCTATCGTGATTGAATATAACATACCTTCTACACTAAACCTTACTAATAGTCTAAACAAAGCAAATGTGAGATAAAATGGCATTTGCTGACGCAAACATGCCATTTTAGCTTGCTTCCAAGTTGTTGAGCTCTTTTATCAGTTATCATTTTTATCATTTTACTACATTTATAAAGTCAAACATATAGAGTCAAACATATAGAACTTCTAGAGTGTTTTTAGGTCATAACTTAATATTCCGCAAAGAACCATGCAAAAATAAGTCTTTAATAATCAATAAAGCCTCTGTAATCATACTTTGTGTGAAAAGGAATAAAAGTTATTGGTGTTTTACTGCCACTAGACATTGTAGATGCATTTGTTAAATTATTCTCTGTGGTAATCATCAACAAGCCGACATTAGAGTTTAACTCATGTTTAATATTTGTGCTGGGTGAGTGCAGGTATGATATTTCGGCTTCAATAAAGCAGTTCCTAGAACACGATGCTGTTCTTTACTCTTATTTCAGCCCCTCTCTTCCCTTTACCCCATGCAGTAGGAACCAGTTCCCCTCCCCTGCTTTCTGTTGACACAATACAGCCACACCTGTGAGGAAGTCAATATGCATAGTAGACCAGAGCCCCCCTCCTGTCTAAAATGTTCTCCCACATATACACAAACACACACACGCACACACGGATTCTCCGTTAAACAAAAACACCTGGACGCGACCCTGACATGCAACACCAACACTGCCCTCTAGAATGAAAGCTCTTGCTAAAGAATACACAAACTGAGGAACATTTACACATTTGGCAGATGCTTTTATCTAAAGTGCCTTAAAAAGTATATTTATTAAGATATATTTTTAAGAGTTTGTGTGCTCAATGGGAATGATTTACCATTCAAGCTGCAGTAACACAATCACCACTTTTATGCTGAAAAAATAAGTTCTCATTATAATTCTGTGGACTGTCTACACTCAAGTAATGGAAGGCGGCAAAGGAAACACCGCACTTTAGTGCATAACAACAGTTTGAAAGTATATAACAGATAAAACAACTGTATGAGAATCTATTGCACTGGTTTGGTCAGTACCAAGTCCAGCACATGGTGTCATTAAATAATTCTACGCTACTTTAAAATTACTGTTTTCCATCCCAGGAGAGAGATAGGGGTGAACGGGCTGTTCTGCTACACAGACACCTGCCAGCACACACACACACCCACCACTAATATTAAGACGCATTATAATCTGTACATCTACAATAGATGTGAAGAATAAATACTGCCATTGTCATGTTAATTAACTCGTTATTCAATTAAGGTCATGAGATGTGGAGAAAACCTAAAAAGTGACTGGCAAAGGAAGTTGTCATGTTTCCACTGGCTTCATTCTGTGTAGATGGGCATGAGGACAGTTCCTTACATAACCAGTTCTTCTGCTCAACTGACTCATTTTTGCACTGCAGACAGTTACAATGCCGTAAATACATGAATGTGATTTTAAAAGCGTGACTTGCGTTCTATGTCGTAGTATAAGTTAAATTAGCGCGGTTAATTTAGCGGTGCTAAGTAACATTTATTGTTTGTTAACAGTATGAAATCGACATTTTCGCCTGTACACTTAAACATATTTCAAACTAACCAATCAGAATCTGGTGCACCTGTAGCAAACAAGAGCCGACACGGCGCGAACAAGCGTCATAATAATCAATACAGAGTGCCACATTCTTATGACAGACGCGCTGAATGATACATTGTTGCGCTTAACGCTCGATTCAAATGTGTCAATTCAAAGACGCGCGTTCGAATTCTTTGTTGGCGTTTATCTGTAAACCCGCTGATGTTCCGCCGTCGGCGAGTCAAACAAGTGGGGTCGCTCCCCTTAAAACCAACCCGTCAGCGAGGAGAAAATGGAGGAAGACGGAACTGACCAGCTTTAAGGGGGCAGACGGGGGAAAAAGAGACAATAACCCGAAGAGCAGCAGCGCTAGTGTCACCTAACGCTTCCCTCAGCGAACACTCGAATATACTCCGCTCTCCTCAAGTTGAGCGAAGTATTAGGCTCCGAGCCCACTGGTTCAATTATGCAGGACATAAAATAATAGAAAAGTGAGTCCTATAAAAAAGAAATCCCCTTCCCTTTTCTGGTAGTAGGTTTAGGGTGTTGACGCAGCAGAAATTTCCAGCTGGAGAAATTCCCCTTTTGGAGGTTAAATGAGGGGAGGAGAGAGTGGGGTTAAGCCCTCGGCTGCCAAAGCTGAGCTTTTCATTTAAATACCACCTCCACCACCACCACATGCACTGACCCCCCAAAGGACATGCATTTAGGATTAAAACTGTTATAACACAAACAGTATTAAGTTCCTAATGGTGAGATGTGAAGTAAAGCGTTGACAAGACAAAAAAGAAAGTCTCCCATCACTCCAATAAAAGTCTATCCTGAATGAATGACTGCACATCTGACAGCTGTTCGCAGCGTGTGCATCATCTGTCATGAACGCGTTCTCACCTGGAGACGTCAAACAGGTTGCTGTCACGCAGTCTACTTCAATGACGTGAAAATAACACAAACGCACCCGCCTCGCTAAAACTCACAACTTGAACTTACCTGAATACCTGTGTTGAGCCGCGAGCTCATGTCTCTGCCATATATCCAGATGACAAGTCAAGTATGATTGTAAAAGCGCTGAGAGTGAAGCCTGCGCGGTGGTCAGACTCAGAAGGGAGGAAGTGCTGTTAGAGAGAGAGTGGAAAGGTGAGAGAGGCATACCTGTTAACCCATGAGTTCTGGGGGAGCGCGATGTCGATGCTTTGGAGCTCCAGTATTTCGCCCGTGACAGCTTTGAGAGAGTGAGCACGTCAACAATGTCAGCAGTCAGCTGGGAGACGCGTGTGTGTCGGTCAGTGTAATTCCCCTGCTCGCTGTCTCCCTCTCTCCACGCTCGTCTTTTTCTGTAATTCTCCCTCCCCTGCTTTTCCGTGTCTCGGTATCAGGAACCAACCTCCCCCTCTGTGTGTGTGTGTGTGCGCCTCTCTCTCTCTAGCTCTCTCTCTCGACTGAGAGTCAAATACAGGAAATGAGGCAACATAAACGCTCGCATTCACCATCAAACCCTGGACAGCTCCAGCTGAACTCATACAGCCATGAAGCCTCCAGGTCAATTATGAATATACAGAGGGCAACATGCCCACCTTATTAGTATAAAGATGCTTAGCGTACTGACAAGACAGGTGGAATACGGGGAAATTTAATTTCGACTCTGCAACCTCACAATAAATAAATACAAGGAAAAATATTTGTATAAAAAACTGAAAATAACAAAATACAATAATAACAATAAATTCATGTTAATTTTATTTATAATCTGCAAATGGCATGTATATATAGTTTTAAAATGATTTTTAATTAACTTTTCTATTTGAATATATTTTAAGATGTAATTTATTCCTGTGATTTCAAAGTTGAATTTTTAGGATCACATGATCTTTCAGAAATCATTCTAATATTCTGATTTGCTGCTCAAAAACATTGATTATTATTGTTGAAAACTGTTGAGCAGGTTATTTCAGGTTTCCTTAATGAATAGAAAGTTCAGAAGAACAGAATTTATCTGAAACAGAAACCTTTGTAACATTATAAATGTCTTTATCAACACTTTTGATCTAATTAAAGCATCCTTGCTAAATAAAATTATTATTTCTATAATATGTTTATCAATAAATACATACATTTATACTGACTCCAAGCTTTTGAATGGTATAGTGTATAATGTTATGAAAGCTTTTTATTTCAGATAAATGCTCTTTGGATCTTTCTATTCATCAAATCCTGAAAAAATGTAAGAATTGTTTTAAATATTGATAATTATAATAATAAAAGATGTTTCTTGAACGGCAAATCAGCCTAATAGAATGATTTATGAAGGATCACGTGACACTGGAGACTTGAGTAATGATGCTGAAAATGTAGCTTTGATCACAGGAATTTTAAAATATATTCAAATAGAAAGCAGTTAGTTTAAATAGTAAAAATATTTAAAAATTGTACTGCTTTTGCTGTACTTTGGATTAAATAAATGCAGGCTTGAGCAGAAGAGACTTTTAAAAACATTAAAAATCTTTCGACTGGCAATGTATACAGTATAATGCTGCAATGTCTCTATATTTAATGTATAACTGGTTATATAAATAACCATGTAATTGTTTATATATGTTATATGTTGTTATTTATGCAAATATTATGGTCTTTATTAATTTTATATATATGATTTTTTCTGTAAATGTTTTTGATATAGCTCGTTTAAAAATCCTTACGTCTGCCAAAGCAACGTTTAAACCGAGCATCCAGTTCATATAGGGGACGTGCTGGTTTTTCCCGTGGGTACTGCTGAATTTGCATGAGGGAGCGTCTGTGCGTATAAGCGCGTGTAGGCGTGAGTGAGCGGCTGCCACACGCTTTTGTCCACTGTGCGTGTCTCGAGTGCGTGAGAGCGACACGCGCCCCCTAGCGGCGAAAGCGGCGCTTTGAATTCACGCTCTCAGTATTCTCAATCTGTGTGGAAGGTGTCACCTACCTATATGCCAATCACAGGAGGCGTGACTACATTTGCTCATTTTGCATATTCATAGAAACACATTAAAATCTGCATTAACTGTACAGTTCAGTTTTTGTTATTTGAATGCTGTTTCCACCTCTTAATCTGAGATGCAACAGTCAGGCTATTCCGTATTGCACGTGTGCGCGTTTCAGAGCTTTGGCCGGATCGGACCGTGTGTCAGGCAGGGTTTGTGTGTGTGGATTGTGTGGATTAAACCCATTGACCTGTGGCAGGGCTCCTGTCCTAGGCTCCTGTGCACACGTGTAATACTGATGTTCTTTAGCCACTCTCCGCGTCCACAATCCGTGTCAGAATCAAGCTGCTTTTCTCTCTTGCTCTATCCGTCTGCCTGTCCATGTACGCCAACGGCGGTCTGCCAATCTGCCTGACACAACACAGTCTGCCTGATTACGCCCCCTTTTATCCTGCCACCTCTTAAACACCATCCCCCTCCATCCAGCATGGGGCTCAAACTTCATTAGCCCTCTTACGTATTTATTCATTCATATCATGAACACTCATCAAAGCCGAGCCAGAGGGACAAGGGCCAAAGAAGGCCTTGCACACACATAAACACAGCGAAGTGACCAGACAACATATTATGTTCAAAACCTCTCAACAAATATGCTCAGACAGTCCTGCTAGCACTAGAAACTCTTGTTGTAACATTAAAACTTTGTTATTCAGGCCACAACAAACATATTTCAACTCATCAATACACTCAAACGCATGTACGCACAGTTCGTAGATGCTTAATTAAAAGAAAACACTCCCGTAAACGTCAGCACAGGAAACGAGAATGGAGTCCAAGTGCTGACATGTGTTTGAACCGTGACAACAGGAGGAGAAACATAAATAGCATCCTTAAAAACTTTGTGAAGTCTGAAATTAATTGCGTCTTTACTCCGGCCCCCCTGCTGTGAAGCGCAATAATCGTTCACGTCAAACAAGCGGGCGCAAAATATATATAAACACAAACTGTCATAAAAATAGCATGGAGGGATTTCAAAGCGCCGTCCCCCCCACCTTTCACTATCAATTTGCCAGGGAGCTGAATAGTGCTCCGTTTCTGCCAGTCTGTCAGTGGATGCGAAGGGAGACCAGGTGTGTGTCTGTTCTATTCAGCGACGCTGCGGTTTTCTGTGGGGAGCTCAGAGACGAGGTGTCCATCTAAAGGTGCAATGTGACGATAATGGCAGCTGACAAAAACCAAAACCGACTTCTACACTAGCGCCCATTCTATAAACAAACAAACAAAAAACACGACGGAATGACAGCAAAACAATGACGGATGAACGGAAAAGAGGACTGAGGAAAGGGAAGTGAGAGTGAGATGTTTTGTACTGTAGACTAGATACATGACAGACTATCAAACAACATAACAGCTCTTAGGTGTCTGTGTGTCCATCATCGTCTAGTCTGGTCAAGTCTAATCTTGTCAGATTGAAGCAGTGTTCAACACAGGACCCTTTTACACCACAGTGTTTGCTGCAGACTCCACTTCACGTCAGGGTTCGGTTCGTTTGGTTGGTTTGTTGTGTGAAAAAATGTGTGAAAAATCAAACCACACCAAATCTCTTTTGAAACATTAGGTTTTCGTATAATTCATTTGGACTCAGAATTGATAAGAAAAAAATCTGGCTTAATTTGGTAAACTGCTATTGATTATGTTTTAGTCTGTTAGGCCCTAAACAGTCACCCAGTTCTAAACGGGATAAATCCACCTCTATACACTGTAAAAAAACAATTTGTTGAGTCAACTTAAAATCATTTGTAACCTGGCTGCCTTAAAATTTTAAATTCAGTCAACTCAAAAAAAGTTTATTCAACTTGAAATGTTAAATTATACTAAGTGACAACTTAGATATTTGAGTTGAATCAACTTAAAGCAGCTGGGTTACTTACCCATCTGTTAAGTTTAGCAAACACAAATATCTAAGTTGTTACTTAGTACAACTTGACATTTCAAGTTGAATAAACTTATTTTAGTTGACTGAACTTAAAATTTTAAGGCAGCAGGGTAACAAATTTGTTTAAGCTGACTCAACAAATTGTGTTTTTTATTTTTTACAGTGTAGAGCATTTCGGCTTCAGAAAAATCATGGCTGCCATACTGAAGATTCGCTCCAAACTGAAGTGCTCGGAACTGGCCACTTCAAAGGGTCTTTTGAAATAAAGGATTTAAAAGGAAAGGAGGAAAGGACGTGACTTGTGGCAAAGTGTGGTGACCCATACTCGGAATTTGTGCTCTGCATTTAACCCATTCAAGTGCACGCACAGAGTAGTGAATGAACACACGCCCAGAGCAGTGGGCAGCCATATTGCTGCAGCTGCTGGGGAGCAGTTGGGGGTTCAGTGGCTTGCTCAAAGGTAATCCCACAAGTTGTGGGATTGAAGGTGGAAGAAAGCATTCACTCCCCCCGCCGACAATCCCTGCCGGACCTTAAACCCACAACCTTCAGGTTACAAGTCCGACTCTCTAACCTTTAGGCCACGACTGCCCCCAAAGGACAAGGTCCCACCGAGACAACTGACCCACTTTGAATGGTCCAACTGATGGACACTTTACTCCCTTGATGCTTTGCACAGGTTTACTTGCGCAATGACGACCACTTCTTGGAATGCATTCCAAGGAACCGTTTTTTGTTCCCCTTCACCCTAAGGGTGTGTTCACACTTGTCATGTTTGGTTTGATTAAAAACAAACTCTGGTGCGATTGCTCTGTTAGTGCAGTTCATTTGAGTAAGTGTGAACGCTGCCATCTGAACCCTGGTGTACACCAAACAAGTGGACTGAGACCACTAAGGGTGTGTTGACACTTGCAGTTTGTTTCATTCTTTTGGTCTGGACCAAAAAGGAAAATGATACATTTGGTTGTGGTCCACTTAAGCGTTCACATTGGCATTTTTGACAGCGAACCTAAAGGCATAGTGATACATTCACAACCTGATTGGTCACATTGAATGACGTATATTTTGTGATAGAGCTCAACGAACACTCCAAACAAAAGGAAAATGTGCATTCGACTTAAAGCAACGCTGCGGGTATATTGAAGTACCCATTCACTGATTGGTTTGCTCAGCGCTTTAAGTTGAATACACCTAAAGTCATCTGCTGGACTAACCACGCTCATTGCGTATATATGTTTTTATTTTCACCACCTGTGAACTCACAAAAAGCTCATAAAAGGCACTTTACCTCCTCGTTGCTCCACATTTGCCCTCTGCTCATTTTGTTTTGGATACACCGCTTGTCGCATGTCACATAGCGTCACATCTTATCATAACTTCCTGTTTTTGGTTCGTTTAGAAGCATTTGGTCCGTGTTGCATTCATATTTCATTCACAGTTCACCAGAGTTCATTTGGAAGAGGACCGAAACCCATGTTTTTAGCAGTGTACGGGGCATTATATCAATATGGTGACACCTGCTGGTGAAAGACTGTCACAAAAGATTGTTTAAATATCGAGTCCCCAATAAAAGACGGAATGAGCTTGTGGAACTGTGGAATACTCCAGTAAGATGTAAGGCTTCAATTGATGCTTATAAGTTTGTTTGTGGATAACGCCAGTATACTAATTACTCATAAACTAATTATTCATCATCGCATCAAACCATACCATCTCATCACTGGAGCACTATTGAATTCACTGTAAGGGCATCCAGACAAGTGACTGGGAAATCACGCTTTGGTCACTACAAGTGGTCTCGGTCCACTTGTTTGGTGTGCATCAAGGTTCGGATGGCAGCATTCACACTTACTCAAATGAACAGCACTAACAGAGCAATCGCACCAGAGTTCGTTTTAATCGAACCAAACATGATAAGTGTGAACACACCCTTAAACGTCTCAGTCTGCTTTTAAGGGAACTCTGGTGTAGTGCGAATTAAATATGAACACAATACAGACCAAATACTTCTAAATGAACCAAAAACAGAATGTAATGACAAGATGCGATGCCATGCCACATAATTTGACAACGCAGAGCAAGCGGTGTATCCAAAACCAAATGAGCAGATTTGTCATGTTTCGTTCAGTTAAAACAAACTCTGGTGCGATTGCTCTGTTAGTGTGGTTCAAGTGTGAATGCTGCCATCTGAACTGGGTGTGCACCAAATAAACGGACTGAGATCAGGGGGCAGTGGCCCAACTTAAGTAAATTTTCTGTCCAAAAAATTCTCTGTTGTGTGGTGTCATTATGATTGTTTAACTGCTCCCGATTGAGTGTCCCAAAACGCCAGAGGAGAGCCAGCTGACAATGTCAATTGGCTTCCATTTGTTTTGTTTTTTTCTAGTCACATTTGATCTCGAATCATCTAGTGTGTGTGTTCAGAGGATTACAAGGGTACAAACTAGTTGAAAAAAAAAAAAATCAGTGTTCATGTCTGTGGTCTCCCATGGTTTTAAAATCGGTTAAAATTTTAAAATCGTCTAGTGTGCGGCCAGCCTAAGGTCACCCCTAGTGGCAAACCACTTAAATTTAAAAATGTTTTGAAACCGTTTTAACAAAGCATCACTGGAATTTCACTGGAATCATGCAATTTTAGCACTTTGATATGTTCTCCAGAACAATGGTTAAAAACAAAAGATCTGTAGTGGTTTCAAAGCTTCACACTACATCCAACACTAGTTTGGGGACAACCTTGCTAATCAATGATTACATGTTCAAATTATATTATAGCTAGATATTTAATAAATAAATAAATAAAAATTTTAGACCTTTTTAACCTCAAACGCTCGTCTTGTCTTGCTTTGTGTAAACTCTGTGTATTCTGGTTCATGACAGTTGAACCTGGTTCATCTTATCTTCCCCTCCAACTTCAAAATCGTCCTAAATTGCTGTTTTACCTTTTTTGTGAAGGGTGTTTGATCATCTTTGCACAATCACTTTGTAAACACTGAGTCAGTACTTCTGCAGCGATGTAGGATGATTTTGAAGTTGGAGGAGAAAATGAGATGGGAGTTCAACTGTATTGAACCGGATTACACAGACTACGCATACACATCGCAGAGCTAGACAAGATGAGCATTTAAAGTTAAAAAGTATATAAACTGTACATTTTTTTTTTTTTTTTAGAAAATAATTAATCTTTTTGCTAGATAAAACACTGGGATCGTGTAGAGCTGTTTGAAGCTTTATTTTAACTGAATTTTGGACATTCTAACTCCCGGACACCATTGAAGTCCAATATATGGAAAAAAAAAAAAAACCTGAAATGTTTGCCTCAAAAAACAATTTCTTGACAACTGAAGAAAGACATGAACATCCTGGATGACAAGGGGGTGAGTAAACTATCTGTAAATTTTTGTTCTGGAAGTGAACTTCTCCTTTAATGGCAAAGGGTGTATTAACAGACAGACAGTTTTCTCTGTTCCGCAACAACATGACAGAGTAACCATTTGAAAAGAATCTTGCTGTACAATCTGTGGTAGCTAAACTGTCAACATGTTAATACATAGCTAGCTAGCTAGTTAAACGACTAGTCTCAGCCTCAGACGTCACGCCCACGGAACGTTGGCTGAACGTCTGATGCATAAGGCATAAGGCTGGAAACACTTAAGGAGTTTCGAAGTCGTCATCGGATTGGTTAAATTATACAGGATTTCCAGAAGACGCGTGTGGCATGTTCTTTAATGTTCTGCCTGGAAACAAAAATGCTGTGTTGCCAAACACCCTAATAAAAGAAGAAAGCCGTCATGTTTACAACTGTGACAACAAATGCCTATTAGGATGAACAAAATGCTGGATTTTTAAAAGTATGTGGAAAAATTAATGTTCGTGGCATAGAATCTTTAAAATATGTCAGAGAGTTTTACACACCAGTCTGTTATTATGGGAACATTTCCACACCCCTAAACATGACACGGCACAAAACGAAACGTGACTGGTTGCTTTACCTGTCAGTCATATGGCCTCTTGGGCGGGCCTTGGCCATTCAAAGCTGCCAAACTTCCCAGACCTTCAGCCATCAGTTGCCAAATGGCTTTATAAATAAACGGCGTTATTTTTTTCAGTAACGAGTAATCAAACAAATTACTGTTTATCCCATTACAACGCCGTTACCATTACTGACAATAAAATGCGGCGTTACTATAATTTATTATAATATTATTATAATTTTGTTTTTCAGTTCATCTGAATGGATGCGCAGCGTACCTGTATTTGACGAACCGTAAACTCTAGTGTGAAGGCACACGACTAGCCATCACTTTGTGTCACACACGCAAAGAAAGATAGCCTACAGAGAGACAGAGTCTTACACCATGCAGAATTGACATGCTACATGTAAACAATATTCTTTGTTGTTTTTCCTCTCAAAATATTGAAGTACCTTTGGAGTTCTTCAGCTTTTAAGAACTGCTGGTTTCTCCGGTAGTAGGTGGAACTAATGTGCACACAGCAATCTCATTAATCCTTGGTGCATTTTATATCATTATTAGTAGTAGTTTTGTTGTTTTATCAGTATAACTTTTTAGTTTTTTTTTTCCTTTTTCATAGAAACACTAAATTATTAGAAATTACCATAATAATCAGTAAAGTAAAAATTGTATTCATTTCATTTAAATTTCATTAATTTAACATATTGAATATTGGGGGCATCCAAGTTATTTGATATATTACATTTTTTTTTTTTAAAAGCAACACAATAGTTACTTTTCCTGGTAATTAGTTACTTTTATAATGATGTAACTTAGTTACTATTTGTGAGAAGTAACTAACTATACTAATTACTTTTATAAAGTAACTTCCCAACACTGCTGGCTACGCGAGACTAAATGACAACAGATACTGTTTAATGCCACATACATTTTTAAAGATAAATTTCACCAAACTGATTACTCATGAAAACTCCCACAGTTCATGTTTTTTTGCCATTTTAAGTCTTATTTTGATGTAACAAAGTGGTTATATCTAAGTGTGAGTTGTTTAATTACTTTTTAAAATTAGTCTTCCCATTAACGCCATTATATTGTTCATTCAGACTGATTCGCGAATGAACACAAGGGGCAGGTTTTATCACATGAACCAATCACAGCCGAACATAACCAGTCATATCCTATCATATCGTGATAGAGGCATTTCCTCCTCTCACGTGTCTTTCTCCTATTCATTCTCAATTACCCCCCACCAAACTCAATGGGCTCAGGGGAGGCGAGAGAGATGCGGACTCCCACTGTAACTTTACCTACCTGGTGTTGTTGTTGGACAATGTTTTTTTAGAAAAAAAAAAAGTGATTTATACACTTTTTAATGTTAGATTTTATAATATTGGCACTGCTTTATTTTTGTGCTGTGATTTTTTTTCTCATTCAATATTTTGAGGCACTTAGTAGCACCTAGTAGTTCTGGACTCCATAAAAATCGCATTTAGAATTCAACCAATCCACACAAACAGACAAAAAGACAACGCAAAAAGTCTCAATCTGTGCATGTTTTGGATGCAAAACGAGAGATACAAGTAAAATAAGCCAACAAATTCTCGTCTAAAGTCTTATCTACTTAGTTGCTCATGTTAATGACACAAATGTAGTGTATGGGTTTGGAACCAAACACTAAAATTTCCCCCACAGGGGGACGGGGGTGTAACTGAACAGTCGAGACCAAACAATCGATCCAAGCGTGCAAACTACCCTAGACTTGCTGAGTTAAAACAAGGATTTTTACTGCAGTTAGAGCTCTTCGTGTTAGAGACGGACTGTGCTGCAAGCTGGGCTGAACTCGGGCTTCTCTCCTCTCTCTTCCCACTCCGCCCACTCCATTTCCTCTTCTTCTCTCATTTCTTTTGTAACACCAAATGGCCTTGGCTGACCATCACTAACCACCCCCCTCGCTGCCCACCGCCTCTGCCCCTGCCCGCCTCAGAAATCACTCAAGGCCCTCTCTCTCTCTCTCCTGCTCCCTTGCTTCTTTTCTGCTCGGTTCTTTGCAGCCAGAGGTGACCTTCCCCAGCTTACAAGCGCATAGACTGAAGGCTCGCCTCCTGTTTAGCTTTAACAAGCTCCTATCTTTTCTCTTCTTTTCTCTCGTTCAGTGTCAGTGTTTTCGAAATATAAAAACGAAAGCTACCCAGATCACTGTTCCTTAACTCTTGTAGCTGTCTCTCTCCCCACCTTATATCTCATTTACTCACTCTGTACTTGTAGGGGGGAGTATTAGAGTACAAAACGACCTTCTCTTCCCCCGAAGCAAAAACATCATCTTATTGCAGAGGTCACCCCCCTGATACAGCTCTCCAGGTTGGAACACTATACTGCTTGTTTTAATGATGTCAGGGAACACACAATGCTTCCAGGACATCTCTCCCCCTTTTTTCTCTTTGCTTTTGAAATACTAAAACGCTTCCTTCAATTCCTTCAGTCCTTCATGGTGAGAGAGAAAGTCTTTCCAATTCCTTAATATATATAAACTTCTTAATATATATAAATAAAAACAGTAATATTGTGAAATTTAATAGCTGTTTTGGTGTGATGGTGGACCCTGAATCACATTTTTCACAAAAATGTTGTGAAATCATTTTAGAATGATTTCTGAATGGAGTAATGGCTACTGAAAACTCAGCTTTGTTATCCCAAGAATAAAATACATTTTAAAATATATTCATTGGAAAACAATTATTTTAATTTGCAATATATTTTTACAATACTACAGTTTTTTACTGTATTTTTACAATTTTTTCTATATTTTTTGCATTTTTTTTTTAAACACAGCATTGGTGATCTTCTTTCAACAACAAAGTTACCTTAATTAACTAAAAAACCTTAATTATTCTGAACTATTGATCTGTATTGCATATTGTAAAAAATATAAACATATTTAAAATAATATTAAACCTACTAAAACCTGAATAATAACATAAAATATATAAATATTACAATGATTTTTGAATAGAGTAATTGCTGCTAAAAAACAGCTTTGTCATTCCAAGAATAAAACACATTTTAAAATATAATCAAGTAGTTGTTTTAATTTGTAATAATATTTCACAATATTACAGTTTTTTATTGTATTTTTATTTTATTTTTTTATTTATTTTCCTATCATTATGTTTAAATGCAGTCTTGATTTCTTTCAAAAATAAGAAATTTTATTTATTCTAAACTACTGACCTGTAGAATATATCATAAAAATTCAGTTTTGTCATCTCAAAAATAAAATACATTTTAAAATGAGATTTTTTTTTTAAATTTGTAATAGGATTGCACAATATTACTACTTTTCACTGTATTTGTAGTATTTGCTCCCTATTTTTTTTTTGTTTTGTTTTTTTTGCAAATATTTTTAAACACAACATGGATGATCTTCTTTACAAAGCATAAAAACCTTTAATTTTTTTTAACTATTGAGTGTATATATCATAAAAATAAATGTAAAGTAATTATAATAATATAAAAATTAAAGATCTAATAACTGAATAATGGCATAAAATATATAAATATTAGACTGATTTCTAAATGGAGTAATGGCTGCTGAAAATATCAAGAATAAAATACATTTTAAAATATAACCAAGTGGAACACAATTGTTTTAATTAGAAATAATATTTTACAATATTACTGTTTTTTAAAATTGTATTTTTCCCCTATTTTTGTTTTTCAAATATTTTTAAACAGTATTGGTGATTTTCTTTCAAAATACTGAAAACCTTAATTATTCTGATCTATTGACCTGTAGTGTATATTATAAAAAAATATAAATGCATTTAAAATAATTATAATAATATAAAACTTACAGATCTAATAAATGAATAACATAAAATATATAAATATTAGTATGATTTCTAAATTGAGTAATGGCTGCTGAAAATTTAGCTTTGTCATCCCAAGAATAAAATACATTTTAAAAGGAGAAAACAATTGCAACAAGTTATCACATTATTATTATTATTATTGATTTATTTTAAACGTTTTATTGCAAATATTTTTAAATGCTGCACTGGTGATCTTCTTTCAAAAATGGAGTAATGGCTGCTGAAAATTCAGCTTTGTCATCCTAAGAATAAAATACATAGTAAAATATAATCAAGTAGAATACAGTTGTCTTAACTTTATTTATTTTACATTAATTATTTCATAATATTACTGTTTTTACTGTATTTTCAATATTTTACCCCAATATTTCTAAAGACAGCCTTGGTGAGCTTCTTTCAAAAACAAAAAACAAAAAAAACCTTGAAGATCCATTAACTGAATAATTACATAAAATATATAAAACTAATAATAAAAATCTAAAAAATACAAAATGAAAAAAAAATAATTTCACAAAGAGAAACATCTAAAATATACAACCACTTTTGAGCTCCATGTTGCTCTCCACAGCTATCTCAACCTTTACACCCTCACAAGTGGTATGAAGATCCAGTGAGAGCTGCCAGTGTTGAATGAGGGGGAGGAAAGGGTTAATCCTCAACATTGCCTCCTGCTTTAACAGAGCAGCAAGCCATTTAATTTGACCTTAGCTGACCTTTAGGGGCCGTGACACACTCCCACACCAGAACAAATTACCCCTGACCTCGCAGGGAAGGGGCAGCGCTCGGCCATGAGGGTGCTCAGGTCATCGGCTCTGGGCTGCATGGGAACTACAATACATTATACACAAATGTATGTGTGTGTGTGTGTGTGTGTGTGTGTTTGCATGTGCGCTACTCAGGAAATCAATGCATTGTGTATTCTTTCATTAGACAATACAAATGCATTCCAGGATCCACACAGTGCAGTTTCATGCTTCAGGGTGATTTCTGCACAAAGTGTTTTCCAGGAGTTTTTTGAAGATTTTACAGTGTGGTTTTATGTAGAAAAACATTTAGGGGTAAAACACAAGAGGAACAGTATGATGTCAGTAAAAGCCCAGAAACATTTTCAGACAAGGCCTTTTGCGGAAAACACCTTTGTGATGGGATGTAACTGTTAAGAATTAAAATGTCAAAGTCACTGCCATCCCTGTTGTGTCCAGCTTTCTGCATAATTCCCCTCTCGCTTTCTTCCTCATTGCTTCGCTCATTTCCTGTATGGGTGAATCTCACAGAAGTCTAGATCATGTTTCTCCCTAAATTTGAATGTGTGGACGTACCCATGTCTGTGCTAAAGAAACCTCAAAACATGTGACTTGATGAGAACTGGTGTGTTATTACATTTCCAACTGCCATGGAACTGCGATTTTGCCTATTTTTTAAAACAACGGACGTCAATGGCTACCAGCAACTGTTTGGTTACAAACATTCTTCTTGTGTTCAACATAAGAAAGAAACACTTACAGCTTTGAAACAACATGAGGGTGAGTAAATAATTACAGAATTTTATTTTTGGGTAAACTATGCCTTTAATGAGTTAAAGGGATAGTTCACCCAAAGATGAAAATTACCCCATGGTTTACTCACCCTCAAGCCATCCTAGGTGTATGTGACTTTTTTCTTTCAGAAGGATGCAATTTGAGTTATATTTAAAAATGTCCTGCTGCTTCCAAGCTTTATAATGGCAGTGAATGGGTGTTGAGATTTTGAAATCCAAAAAAAGTGCATCCATCCATCATAAAAAAATGACAGAACGTGAAAAGTGACAGAAAGTGACAAACATGGAGGCAGAGTCACAAATTATAAGTACAAAACAAGGATTTATAAAGTAATGACGGAGGAGAGGTTTTCCTTTGCTGTAAACAAAACTTAGTTCTCGTGAGAGATTCTCACCAGAGCTTATGGTGCATTCAAGTCATGTCGGATAGATCGTATTTACGAGTTGAACGCACATTAATGCCACCACAAAGCCGTTATTACGAGTGGGAAACTCTAATTTTTTTCAAGCCCAAAATTTCTGACCTGTTGGATGCAATGAATGCATCCAGAAACAATAGATATGCAGCGTCTTTATTAACCATAAATTTGCTGAAATGAATAAAATGATTATTTTTTTGTAACGTACAATAAAACTATATACACTGACCGAAATTATAAACACAACACGTTTGTTTTTGCCCCCATTTTTCATTTCACTCAAAGATCTAAGACTTTTTCTATGTACACAAAAGGCCTATTTCTCTCAAATATTGTTCACAAATCTGTCTAAACCTGTGTTAGCGAGCACTTCTCCTTTGCCGAGATAATCCATCCACCTCACAGGTGTGACATATCAAGATGCTGATTAGACAGCATGATTATTGCACAGGTGTGCCTTAGGCTGGCCACAATAAAAGGCCACTCTAAAATGTGCAGTTTTATCACACAGCACAATGCCACAGATGTCGCAAGTTTTGAGGGAGCGTGCAAGTGGCATGCTGACTGCAGGAATGTCCACCAGAGCTGTTGCTTGTGAATTGAATGTTCATTTCTCTACCATAAGCCGTCTCCAAAGGAGTTTCAGAGAATTTGACAGTACATCCAACCGGCCTCACAACTGACCATGTGTAACCACACCAGCCCAGGACCTCCACATCCAGCATCTTCATCTCCAAGATCGTCTGAGACCAGCCACCCGGACAGCTGCTGCAACAATCGGTTTGCATAACCAAAAAATTTCTGCACAAACTGTCAGAAACCGTCTCAGGGAAGCTCATCTGCATGCTCGTCATCCTCATCATCCTCATCAGGGTCTTGACCTGACTGCAGTTCGTCGTCGTAACCTACTTGAGTGGGCAAATGCTCACATTCGATGGTGTCTGGCACTTTGGAGAGGTGTTCTCTTCACAGATGAATCCTGGTTTTCACCTTACAGGGCAGATGGCAGACAGCATGTATGGCGTTGTGTGGGTGAGCGGTTTGCTGATATCAACATTGTGGATCGAGTGGCCCATGGTGAGGTTATGGTATGGGCAGCTGTATGTTATGGACAACGAACACAGGTGCATTTTATTGATGACATTTTGAATGCACAGAGATGCCGTTACAAGCTACATAGGTCCTATGATTTCCGCAATGCTGAAAACATGAACAGAATCACGGAATCCAGTCATAAAAACGGAATTTACAGTTTAATGCAGAATTTTATGGAACAGGGACCAAGGAACAGAATCAGACTTATAAAGGGTAGCAAACGAGACAAAGACAGGTGTAGATAATTAACCAATAACGACTTAACAAGAAACAGAACAGGAAAGACCATATAAGGGCGAAACCAACAAAACAGTCCACAGGGGTGTGACACACCCACCCACCCACACATCTTTAGAAAGCATAATAATGTAAGTGGATTTTTTTTTTGTAATTGTGCCTTTGAAAGAAAACCTAATTGTGGCATCTGTAATTGTAGACACGATCAGAAACGTACTACTACTATTACTACAAAAATTGTTAAAACCATATTTTTAAGGAATAATCATATATTTCCTCAATGTTTTATTTGTAATAGTAAATCCCCTTTATTTGCTAAAAAAATGGTTTATTTGTTTATTAATTAAAAGATAAATGAAATGAATGCCTTCATTTTATAACTAGAAAAATGCAATACACAATACAGAATTTCTGAAAAAAATAAACATTTCACAAGGCTATTGTAAGAATAAATGAAACTTGTTTTTATGCATTCAAATATTCAGACATACTAGAACACAGAATTTGGTAACAATAAAACATAAGGTGGGAAAAAATAAGGTGCCCTAAACATGTCATTTTTGTTAAACCTTTAAAAAAAACGTCTCGGTTACGTATGGTAACCCTCGTTCCCTGATGGAGGGAACGGAGACGTTGTGTCGAGTAGTGTACGACACTAGGGGTCGCTCTTGAGAGCCCAAACACCTCTGACAGTTTTGAGAAAGGCCAATGAAAATTGGGTGTGCAGATTTGCATAGCTGACCACGCCCCGGACGTCCGGGTATAAATAGGGCAGCGTGTGCATCTGCTCACTCGTTCTGATCTGAGGAGCCGAGGGTCTCAACTCACTCAGAGGCGGTCCAGGAAGGTGGCACGGAAGACACAACGTCTCCGTTCCCTCCATCAGGGAACGAGGGTTACCATACGTAACCGAGACGTTCCCTATCTGTCGTACACTCCGAGTTGTGTCGAGTAGTGTACGACACTAGGGGTCCCCGTAGAAAACCGCCACCTTACTGGCCGCGTCACGAGTGATAAGCGCAGAAGTAACAGGCAACGTGTTAACGAAGTGCAGCTCACCTCCTCCGTGACCATCCAACGCCCAAGACTGACCTGTACCAGGGTTCTGCAGCCGGGCCTTCCTCAGTAGAGCGGCCGAGTGTCTTGCGAGCGTTGGGAAAGCGCCTCCTCCCCGAAGGAAAAACGGCGCTACGGAGTTCACAACCTGCCCAACAGGGGGGGTACAAGTGACAACATTAAACATGGGGGCTGAGGTGGGACTCACACCGGGGGAGACCACCAGACTCAGACCCTAGAGACAAACCAGTCCTCAGGGGAAACACCGCACTACAGGAGTTATAGGTGGGGATACACACATGGGGCCACATAAGGAGCCACTACATATGGGGCACAATTCAATCAGAACAAAGGTGACCATACCTTGTGACCGAATTCGTAGCGAGTCCCTCCGCAAAACTCTGCCACGTCCAGAGGTGCCAATGATGGAGATGGTGTCCAGGGTTCACGCTAGGAAACCTACTGAAACTCAGAAGCGTAATCACCGTTAGGGGAAGCGCTTTAAAGCAAGCTCTACACCAACCAGAGAACTGAGTCAAGAGCTGGTATTCAAGACTCTAGCTGACACTGGCTCCATGCGTAAATTGTAAAATCTGGCAAATGTGTTAGGTGTAGCCCAACCTGCAGCTCTACAGATGTCTGTTAATGAGGCCCCATTTGCCAGGGCTGCCGAGGCAGCGACGCCCCTAGTCGAGTGGGCTCTTACCTCCAGAGGGCAGGGTAGGGTAGGCCTCTGGCCTGGTAGGCCACCCGAATTGCGTCCACCAGCCAGTGGGAGATCCTCTGTTTGGAGACAGCCTTCCCCTTCTGCTGTCCCCCATAACAGACGAAGAGCTGTTCAGAACGTCTGAAGGGCTGAGTGCGTTCCAAGTAGATGCGCAGGGCACGGACTGGGCATAACAAGGTCAGGTTGGGGTCATCTTCCTGGGAAGAGATAGCTTGCAAAGTCACCACCTGGTCTCTGAAGGGAGTGGTGGGGACTTTGGGCACGTATCCAGGCCGGGGTCTCAGGACGACGTGAGAATCCGCTGGTCCGAATTCCAGGCACGAACTGTTGATGGAGAGGGCTTGGAGGTCTCCCACTCTCTTTACCGAGGCGAGCGCAGTCAGGAGAGCCGTCTTTAGGGAGAGAGCATCGAGTTTGACTGACTGAAGAGGCTCGAAGGGACCCTGCTGTAGGCCCCGGAGAACCACAGCAAGGTCCCAAGAGGGGATAAGATGTGGCCGAGGAGGGTTCAGTCTCCGGGCTCCTCTCAGAAACCTGATTACCAAATCGTGTTTTCCCACCGACCTGCCACCCACCAGGTCATGATTAGCCGATATAGCGGCCACATGAACCTTAAGTGTCGAGGCAGATAGGTGCCTGTCCAGGCCCTCCTGGAGGAAGGATAACACTGATTCGATGCCGCAACTCCGTGGGTCCCTTAGCCGAGCAGAACACCAGTTCACAAACACGCGCCATTTAGAGTCATACAGCCGCCTGGTAGAGGGAGCTCTTGCCTGAATGAGTGTGTTCACCACTGATGGTGGGAGATCTCTGAAGTCCTCCTGGTCGCGTCCAGGGGCCACAGGTGGAGGTTCCAGAGATCGGGGCGCGGGTGCCAAATTGTGCCCTTCCCCTGGGAAAGGAGGTCCTTCCTCAGGGGAATGCGCCAGGGAGGAGCTGACGCCAGGAGAACCAGGTCCGAGAACCAGGTTCTGTTGGGCCAGAAGGGGGCTACCAAGAGGACCTGCTCCTTGTCCTCCCTGACTTTGCACAAAGTTTGTGCGATCAGACTCACCGGGGGAAACGCATACTTGAGCCGGTCCTTCGGCCAACTGTGTGCCAGTGCATCTATACCGAGGGGAGCCTCGGTCAGCCCGTACCACAACTGGCAGTGGGTGGATTCCGGTGAGGCGAAGAGATCCACTTGCGCCTGGCCGAATCGATCCCAAATCAGTTGAACCGACTGAGGGTGGAGCCTCCACTCGCCTCCGAGCGAAACCTGTCGTGACAGAGAATCGGCCACTCGATTGGCATCGCCCGGAATGTGAGTGGCCCGTAAGGACCTGAGTCTGTGTTGGCTCCAGAGCAGGAGGTGGCGGGCTAGTTGTGACATGCGAAAGGAACGTACACCGCCCTGGTGGTTGATGTAGGCTACTGTCGCCATGTTGTCCGACCTGACCAACACGTGCTTGTTCTGAATCATAGGCCAGAACCTCCTCAGAGCTAGAAGCACTGCCAACAACTCCAGACAATTGATGTGCCAATGCAGCCGGGGGCCTGCCCAGACCCCGGAAGCTGCCTGCCCGTTGCAGGTGGCACCCCAGCCTGTCCTGGAAGCGTCCGTGGTGACAACGACGCGTCTGGACACCTGTTCCAAGGGCACTCCTGACCGAAGGAACACGATGTCCGTCCAAGGGCTGAGTGTCTGGCGGCACGATGGTGTGATGTTCACACGGAACGTGCCGTGGTGCCACGCCCTCCTGGGGACTCGGGTACGGAGCCAATGCTGCAGCGGTCTCATGTGCATCAAACCCAACGGCGTGACCGCGGCTGAGGATGCCATGTGCCCTAGGAGCCTCTGAACCTGTTTTAGGGGGACCGCTGAGCCGCACCTGAGCGTTGCCACGCATCTCAGAACTGACTGTGCACGCTCCGGGGAGAGACGTGCAGACATGCCGACCGAGTCCAGTTCTACACCGAGAAAAGAGATCCTCTGCGCCGGGGAGAGTTTGCTCTTTTCCCAGTTGACCCGAAGCCCCAAGCGAGCCAAATGGTTGAGAACCATGTCCCTGTGTACGCAAACCGTATCCAACGAGTGAGCCAGGATCAGCCAGTCGTCGAGATAGTTGAGAATGCGAATGCCCATTTCCCTGAGGGGGGAAAGGGCAGCCTCTGCTACCTTCGTAAAGACGCGGGGCGACAGGGAGAGGCCGAAGGGGAGAACCTTGTACTGATATGCCCGTCCTTCGAAGGCAAACCGTAGAAACGGCCTGTGTCTTGGAAGGATCGAGACATGAAAGTACGCGTCTTTCAGGTCTATCGCCACAAACCAATCCTGGAACCTGACGTACGTAAGAATGTGCTTGAGGGTCAGCATTTTGAACGGGAGCTTGAGTAGGGCCCGATTCAAAACCCTCAAATCCAGGATAGGTCTGAGCCCACCACCCCTCTTGGGTACAATGAAGTAGGGGCTGTAAAACCCTTTCTTCATTTCGGCTGAGGGGACAGTTTCTATCGCACCCTTCGCCAGAAGGACTGCGATCTCCGCCCGAAGAACCGCGGTGTTGGAGCCCTGGACCGAGGTAGTGAGAACACCGCAGAACTTGGGCGGACGACGTGCAAACTGGATAGCATAGCCGAGCCGAATGGTCTTGAGCAGCCAGCGGGAAGGATTGGGGAGATTCAGCCAATCCAGAAAGTTCTCCGCTAGGGGCCGCAGAGGAGTTACATTCGACGTACCAAGGGTGGGGGAACCTTCGCTGGGAAAACAGCGTGTGGTCGGAGGTAAGAAGCCCCGAAGGCCACTGGCTGCTTTGCCCAGGGAGACCGAGCCGTGCGAGCTTAGCAGAGGATCCACCCGACAGGGGAGATCGTCTGACCAAGCCCGTTGTTCTAGAGCATGAGGGAGCACAGAAGGTGTGTGACCGCATGCCCTGAACGGAGGAGACAGCATCCGACCATCGAGCGGAGGGTCGGGGGTGCTGTGTAATATGCCCAGAGAAGGAGAAAATTGCTCTTTTGTTGACCAAGTGGTGGCCGTCTGCCGGGTGGCAGACAGCCGGGTGGAAGCCGAATCCAGCGCTCGTCCCCTCGTCGAGTGTGGATCCGGACAGGCCAAACGATCCCTCCTCCCTGGGCTGCCCGTCTCAGGAACGCTTCGAAACCTGCCGGGGGTTCTTAGTGGCCTGAGGACGAGCTGGCGGTGCCACCTTCCTACGAGTGCTGGACCGTTGGGCGGGTCTGGCTGCAGACCCGGCAGGCTGCGGGGTCTGAGCCACCCTCGTAGGGGGCCTTCCACGGCGGGGAGCAGGCGGAGGCTGCTGCGTCGGCTGAGCTGGGCCGGAACTCGCTGCACGCCGAGGCAGGATGTGCTTGATGGCCTCCGTCTGCTGTTTCACGGTGGAGAACTGCTGGGCAAACTCCTCCACGGTTTCGCCGAAGAGGCCAGCCTGGGAAATGGGAGCGTCGAGAAAGCGAACCTTCTCGGCGTCTCGCATCTCGGCCAGGTTTAACCACAGGTGGCGCTCCTGGACCACCATAGTGGACATCGCCCGCCCCAGAGCTTGCGCAGTAACCTTCGTAGCCCGTAAGGCATAGTCGGTCGCTGAGCGCAGCTCGTGTAACAGCTCTGGGTCGGGAGCACCCTCGTGCAGGTCTTTAAGAACCTTAGCCTGATAGACCTGCAAAATCGCCATAGCGTGGAGGGCGGACGCAGCTTGCCCAGAGGCCGCGTAAGCCTTCGCTACAAGCGCAGACGAAAACTTACAGGCCCTGGACGGGAGTCTCGGGCGGCCCCTCCAGGAGGCGGCGTTTTGCGGGCACAAGTGCATCGCAACCGCTCTCTCCACCTGGGGAACCTCCGAATACCCCCTCGCTGGACCGCCATCGAGGGTGGTGAGGGACGGGGAGTTAGCGTACCGTGAACGAGCCGACAGAGGGGCTTTCCACGATTTCGTCAACTCCTCGTGCACTTCCGGGAAAAACGGGACCGGGGAGGAGCGTGGCTTCGAGTCACGCCCCCTGCCCAGGAACCAGTCATCCAGCCTTGAAGGCTCAGGGCTGGGCGGGGGAACCCACGCAACCCCGATCTCCTTGGCTGCCCGTTGTAGTGCGGCGGCCATTTCGGCGTCTGCCACAGACTGAGATTCAACCGCCGGAGCGGCGAACTCGGTTGTGACGTCAGCCTCTGACGGCTCTCCCTCCGATGCTACGGACGCTGCCTTTTCCTCAGCAGGAGCCCCGAACAAAAGATCCAGCCCATACTGAGACGAGCTTTCAAAATCGTCCGGAGACTCAATCGGTGGACACACAGGGTGAGCGGTTTGCGAGGACGCAACTGGCAAAACTTCGCTCAACACCTGCCGCTCTTCCTCGACGCACATCGCAACGGCCTCGTACCCGGAAGTAGAAGGACCGGAGCGGGAAGCAGATGAGGAGCGCCGCGGCTTCTTCGAAAAGAACGCGGCTCTCGAGCGGAGTGTGCCCAAGGGCATGTCTTCGCAGTGCTGACAACCTCCCTCAGCGAACGCTGCGTCAGCATGCTCACGCCCCAAGCATTGAACACAGCGTTCGTGCCGATCGTTCGGGGAAAGGTAGAATCCGCACCCAGTAGGACACAGACGGAAAGGCATCGTGAAACACACAATCCGTCTGTGGAGCTCTTTTAGAGAAAATTTGCTCTCTGCAGAAGAGAATCTTCTCTTGAAGATCGCCGTCGACGCACCCAGGGGACTCTCACAACACGAGCAGTGTCAGAGAGGGAGAGACCGCTGTCTGTGCCGTAGATCCAACGACGAGAGAGGTGAATGTTGCCGCTTCTCACGCAGAGACGCTGCATTCGGCTCCGAAAAACAGAACGAGTGAGCAGATGCACACGCTGCCCTATTTATACCCGGACGTCCGGGGCGTGGTCAGCTATGCAAATCTGCACACCCAATTTTCATTGGCCTTTCTCAAAACTGTCAGAGGTGTTTGGGCTCTCAAGAGCGACCCCTAGTGTCGTACACTACTCGACACAACTCGGAGTGTACGACAGATAGGGAACTTCAAAATATTGATGCTGTTAGTATTTCATGTCAAGGTGTAACTATTCTAAGATTACGTGGTATGTGTGACCTACTATGTTAGGCAACAACAGTATGATTTAGAACAAGCTGTCTTATTGTAATAACACAAAATATATGATGCAGTACATTTTTACACTACGTACTGGGTACTTATTTTATTATTACAACATTTATGGAAATTATGTAATGAGTTTCTGCTATGATTTGGTTTAGAAATTTCCATATGAAATTTTATGAAAAGAGTGAAAGAGTACTGTTTTTCACGAGTTCACGCTTACAAATAGTTAGCCGGAGTATAGTAATGCGTATTTGGCGTGCTGTCCAGGTAAGGACTCCGAGCTCGGGAATGGTCTGAACCCAGAGAACCCCCCCTAGGTGTAGTGAGAACTCGGAGTGAGGAGATGGGGTGGTGGAGGGATGCTGATAAACCGTCAAAAGGATAGAGGTAAGTCAGCTGTATTTGAATGTATAACGTTGATTGACTTGAGTGGACTCCTGTTGTGTTAATTAGGCTAGGTATCTGACGCGCTCCTCTCGAACCTTGTTAATAAAACATCATATAGTCATGTCAGCAGCGAGTCACATGAGCAGCATTGTGCCGTCGACGTGCAATACAATGAAAAATAGATTACTTTCCAGCTGCTCCCAGGATATAACATATAAATATAACATCATATTGCACAACTACTGTGCAAACATACACTCTTGTTACCTGTAATTATTGTGTAAGTGCAACATCCGCGGGCTGTAATTTAAAGTGATGCCTTGTTACCCTCTTGTTACCTGTAGTTACTGTGTAAGTGCAACATCCGCGGGCTGTAATTTAAAGTCATGCCTTGTTCCCCTTTTGTTACCTGTAGTTACTGTGTAAGTGTTACAGTAAACAGTTTTAGTTATGCTGCAATAGATATGTTTTAAAGTTAATAAAAATGAACTGTATTACATAGCCAAATGCAAGGTCCAAAGACCTTAAGTTAACAAAGAAATATTTTTATTATTTTAACAGAACTTTTCTAAGAACAGAATACAGAAAAAAAGTAATTTACAGCCATTTATACAAAGAACAGTGAAAACAAACAAACAAAAAACAAAACAAATCATGTTCTAAATTTATTTTTAATAGGCATGCTGTCAGATTTTCCTTTCAGCTGTGGGCAGGAGTCAACGAATTTCTGGAGATCTTTTGCATATAGTTGCAAAGTTGTCCCTGCAGTATATGAGGGAGCAGAAAAGTCCTCCCCCTCTGATGCAATTTTCACCTGTGATCACAATTAGAGAAAAAGACATTGCAAAAAAAAAAAATAATAAAAAAATAAAAATAATAATAATAATAAATAATAATAATAATAAATATAGCTGCAAGCAGCAATTGCGGGGCCAAGCACAACAGAGGCAGAATGAGGAGCTAAGCATGCAAGGAGCAACAGACCGACTGTAACAATGAG
Source organism: Labeo catla (assembly GCA_012976165.1). Lineage (NCBI taxonomy): Eukaryota > Metazoa > Chordata > Actinopteri > Cypriniformes > Cyprinidae > Labeo > Labeo catla. The sequence goes on along the minus strand of VONZ01000424.1, from coordinate 448,227 downwards.
TAACTAAAGTCATTTTAGGATGATATCAGTTGAAATGGCTGAAAAATCATAAATACAACCAATAACATAATTTAATGGCTTATCACTTTTGACCAATAAGTGGTGCTGTTTTCAAATTGATGTGATGTGTTCCGTGTGAGGTCACAATGACACACACAAATTTTGGTGTCATTAAGCCAAAGCTTTACAGAGATACAGCCTCAGAATCATTTTGGCATCAAGCCTAAAATCTGTAGTGGCGCTGTACGAAAATGGTTTACTCTATCAACACGAAATCCATAACTTTGAGTCAGGACAGTCCGAAGATGATCTGACTCAATTTTGGTGAAAATCCGATCAGCGGTCTAGGAGGAGTACGAACAAGTAGGTTTTGTACATTAATCAAAATGGCGGAAAGGAAGTTCGGCCAAGTATGGTATAATTGGTATGTATGTTGTCGGCATGACCCAAGGAATATTTTGAGACCAGTTTTATTACATTAGGCTAATGCAATCACAAGTTATTAGCATTTTTGGAAATTTCATTGTTAATGTTTAATAAATGGTGTATTACTTCTGACCAATAGGTGGCACTGTTACCAAATTGATATGGCGTGGTCAGTGTGAGGGGACAATGGCACGTATAAAACTTGGTGTCAATATTTCAAAGGTTTGCAGAGATACAGCCTCAGATGTAGTTTGGCATCTTTCCAGCAATTTCGTTGATCCGTTAAACCGTTTCGTATATCGACACGAAATCCATAACTTTTTGTCAGCAAGGTCTGAAGATGATCTGAGTCAAATTTGGTGAAGATCGGACTAACGGTCTAGGAGGAGTTCGAAAAAGTAGGTTTTCAACATGAATCAAAATGGCGGACAGGAAGTTCGGCCAAAATTGGCAAAATTGGTATCGGTGTTCTCAGCATGACCGAAGGAATCTATCAAAATCAGTTTTATTTCAATAGGCTAATGTACGCAAAAGTTATTAGCATTTTTCGAAATTTCGTTATAACTTTTGACCACAAGGTGGCGCTGGCCCAAACATTTTTATGTACATTCAGGGCATGGTGCCGAACATTTTTGTAATTAATGTCGAAACGATACGCTAATCTGTTCTCAAGATACAGCATTTTAAAGCTAAATTCAAAATGGCCGACACCCAAAATGGCTGACATGGGAAAATTGGATATGGTTCGACTCGGTATGACACACCGAATCTAAAGAGACCAGTTTTGTGATTTTTGGACAAATCATTCAGACGTTATAAAGAAAAATAGCCATTTTGACCACTAAGGGGCACTGCACCGAAACACTGCAGTTAGCCTCAGGTCATGCTTGTTATAACACACACCAAGTTTGGTGTCAATATGCCAAACTGTTACGGAGATATAGCCTCACATTGATTTTTGCTAGCTTTTCGTAGAATTCTTTTGCGTGTTATTCGTGAACGGCTGGACAAATCGACTTGAATTCCATAACTTTTTGCCAGCGTGGTCTGAAGATGATCTGGATCAATTTTTGTGACAATCGGTGCAACGGCCTAGGACGAGTTCGAAAAAGTAGGTTTTACGAACAATTGAGAATAGCGAAAAAACTAAACCTTACGATTTTTGAATTTTGGTGTCCATTCGACTCGGCATAAGCCAAGGAATCAGAGGAAAAAAGAATTTTTGTTGTGTGGCTTACGGTTCAAACGTTATTAGCATAAATCTTTTGAAAGTTTGGACAAGTGGTGGCGCTAGAGAGTTTGAGTTAGAGACTCCAAACTTGCTATGGTTAATGTTGGGACTGTCCTCTATCAGTGTGCAAAATTATACAACTTTCCCGCAAGCGGTTCTATGGGCTGCCATAGACTTGCGGCGGAAGAGGAAGAATAATAACGCCAACGGATACAATAGGTGCCACCGCACCTTCGGTGCTTGGCCCCTAATAAAATGTTAATACATGTCAATTTTGCATAATGTAAAGAAGTGTTGTACAAAGCTTAAATTTAACCAAATATAAAAATAATCCGTGTCCTCACATAAGTATATATAAAGCAATAAGTAATAAAATAACAAAGGACTACAAAACTTACATAGGTAACTGGAAATGACAAACAAGAACTTAATAGCAAAACTAAATGGAGAACATGCACTCCACTCCGATGGGCTAAAACACGTTTATACTGTAGTTAAAAAATAAAAAATAAAATAAATAAAACATTGTTATTATAGTTAAACAATGGGTACCACAAAACAGTTATGGTTGTGCTACAAAAATTGTGGTTGAAACCTCTTCAGCTCTGTTGCATATTTTGAATTTTTACAGAATTAGACATACTTGAATTTAAAAGAGTGCCATACCCACAAACATTAGACTAAATTGAAAAAAATAGTCTCTATGTACAGAAAACCCTTTAACTTAAATGTCAACACATGGTGTTGTTTTATTGTATTTGTTCATAATTTTACAACAAACATAAATGGAAAAAAAATCCTGGTAAGTTACTCACTGTATGTCATCCAAGATGTCCTTGGCTTTCTTTCTTCTGTTGCAGAGAAATTAATTTTTTTGAGGAAAACCAGGATTTTTCTTCATACAGTGCATTTCACTTGAAGGTTAAAGGTTAACTGAAGGTTAAAAACGCAGTTTTAATGAAGCTTCAAAGGGCTCTACACTCCCAGCTGAGGAATAAGGATCTTATCTAGCAAAACGATCGGTCATTTTCTTTAAAAAAATTATATATGTTTATACACTTTTTAACCACAAAAGCTGGGCAAGCATTAGCTCTGCGATGCTCCTGCGCGTCTTTATTCCGTGATGTTGGAAAGGTCAAGCGTGACGTAGGCAGAAGTGCACTCATTGTTTACAAAGCCAACATGGAAAAAAAACTCAAATGCCCTTTAGCAAAAAGGTAAAGCAATGATGTCAGACGATTTAAAGTTAGAGGAGAAAATGTGATGAAGTTTTTAACCAAACTACAAAAACGAATCGTGCGTGACCTTTCCAACAGCATTACGCAGAACTAGAGGAAGCTGAGCATTTGTGGTTAAAAAGTGCTTAAACTATAAACATTATTTTTTAAGAAAGTGACATCGTTTTGTTAGATAAGACCCTTATTCCTCGGCTGGGATCGCTTAAAGCCCTTTGAAGCTTCATTGAAACTGCGTTTTTAACCTTCAATCTGCTGGCCACCACTGAAATCCACTATACTGAGATGAATCCTGGAATGTTTTTCTTAAACAACTTCAATTAAACAATTTCCCCAAACAATTTCTTTGCGACTGAAGAAAGAAAGACATGAACATCTTGGATGACGACAGAGTGAGTTTAAATTCAGGTATGCCTAACTCTGTAAACATGCAAAATGTGCAACAGGGCTGAAGAGGTTTTAACCACATTTTTTTGCAGAACAACCATGGTTGTTTCATGGTACCCATCGTTTAACTTTAGTAACAATAATTTTTTTTTTTTTTTTTTTTTTTTGGTATAAACATTTTCGTAAGGTATGGGATATACCCAGGGGTTGAGTGACACCTACTGGACACAGATTCCTCACAGAAGTCTTTATTGTTATATTTGGTTAAATATAAGCTTCTTTACATTATGCAAAATTGACATGTATTAACATTTTTTTTGCAGTCTTTTTCTCTGATTGTGATCACAGCTGAAAATTGCATCAGAGGGGAAGGTCTTTTCTGCTCTCTCATATACTGCAGGGACAACTTTGCAAGTATATTCAAAAGATCTCCAGAAATTCGTTGACTCCTGCCCACAGCTGAAAGGAATGTTACACTTACAGGGTAACTACAGGTAACAAGAGGGTAACAAGGGATCACTTTAAATTACAGCCTGCAGATGTTACACTTACAGGGTAACTACAGGTAACAAGAGGGTAACAAGGCATCACTTTAAATTACAGCCCGCGGATGTCGCACTTACACAGTAACTACATATAACAAAAGTGTAAGTTTGCACAGTAGTTGTGTATATGTTATATCATGGGATCAGCTGGAAACAGGTAATCTTTAGTTTTTTACTGTATTGCACCTTGACGGCACAATGCTGCTCATGTGACTCGCTGCTGAGATGACCATACGCAATACTCTTTCATCAGGTAAATTTTCATATGGAAATTTCTAAACCAAATCATAGCAGAAACTCATTACATAATTTCCCCATACTTGCAGCTGTGTTGTTCAGTAATCTCAATGATCCCACATAAAGAAACACTAATAAATATTATAGAATATATTCTTAAGTAAACTGTGGTAAAGTTTTATAAAGACTATAGAGGTTTTTAACTTATAATTACTTACAATATAATTACTATAATTACTAAATTATACTATAGTGTACTACAGTTTACTATCTGTGTCAATGTCATATAAGATATATGTCGTAATAATACAACAACTACCCAGTACGTAGTGTAAAAATATACTGCATCATATTTTTTGTTATTACAATAAGGCAAGTTGTTCTAAATCATACTGTTGTTGCATTACATAGTAGGTCACACATACCACGTAATCTTAGAATAGTTACACCTTACTTATGAAATACTAACAGTATAAATACTTTTAATTTTCCATTACCCCTTATCTCCCAAACATTGCACATTATTTCCGTTTACTTACACGTACATTCAGCTGTAAGTTATGCAGAATATTTCAGTCTGTGTGTCATACATACCACGACATTTCAGAATAGGTGCCCTTTAGTTATGAAATACTTACCGTATAAATGCTTTATAATTTTGCAGGTTATTACCCCCTTATTCCCCAAATTTAGCGTATTGTTCCCTTATACCTACGAGTAGATACTGTGGAGGTACTCTATAGTTACAAATAGGTACGCTGTAAATTCAGTTTAATTACGCGGTACATTGCGGGCTGTAATCTAAAGCGTTAACAAAACAAATTTAAAAATCAACAACTATGTTGTATTTCAGCCATAACAAACCCTGTCAACTATCGCACTTACCGCAGGTAATGCAAGACAAGGAGCCAAAACTAAGCTCAGCAGAAGAAAAGCATATGAAAGCATTTTCACTGGAAATGATCACATTTGATGGTTATCAATTTTATTAAAATTTTAAATTTGAATACTTTTAATGTAATAATAATTTAATAATTTTAAAATACTACTAGTATCTCAGTTCAATTTATATACATACCAGTCAGTTTTCAGTCATCAATGGCTGAAGTTACTGCTTGAACACCCAGCTTGGAAGGTAAATACCAAGTGAGATTTTTTTCAAGTTTGACAAGTTATTTAAATATGCAGATAATACAGTTATTTACTTCCTTACACTGAGGTTCCAAAAATAAGGTGGGAAAAAATGAGACACACCTGCACATATGCATGCACACACGCACACCGCTGTTTATTCATACTCACAGAACACACCTTGTCTAAGATTAAGGTTTAACATTTTTTATCAATATTTTGATTAGCAAAAGCAACCCATATTTACCAAACTGATCTCAATTACCACGTTTGTATAATATATAGACTACAGATATACTTTAAACTAAGTGACTTGCCATTATTTTCAGAATTTGTTCCACTTGTTACAGCATGTCAGCACATTAATGAACAGAAAGGCGTTTTAGTGAAACTTTTTGTTATTTTCCTAGATTTTCAGTAATTGCTGATTGCCTCATTGTTTTTATTAAAGTGACTTTACTGTTTATAATTTAAATAATGAAGAATAAGCAAGTTATAGCAGTACAGATTTTTTCCCATATAGACTAAGGGGCTGTTGCACAAAACATGTTTTTTCATTTCACTGGTTTTTCCGGCATTTTGACATGGCATGGCACTCAAGTTAAAGTTCAACTTAACAAACAAACAAACAAAAAAACATATCTTGAGGCCTTGTGTTTCCTCATTCCACTACCAGTGCCACATGTTTTTTATTCTACTTATTCTACAACTACCCAGGGGTGCGTTTCCTAAAAGCATCGTTAGCCAGGGTTGCAAGTTCTGTCATTATCAGCATAGTTTGACGATTTAGTTTTTTCTGAAACCATAGTTCCAACGAACATTCGGAAACTGCATCACAAAGTTGGAATGACAGCTCTCGACCTGGTGTGCGTTTCCCAAAAGCACTGTTAGCTAACTATGGCCATTAGTTTCATTGAACTCTATTGGTAACGACAAAACTTTTGACCCCTGGGGTATACAGTGCTGCCTAAAAGTTTGTGAACCCTTTAGAATTTTCTATATTTCTGAATAAATATGACCAAAGAGTTAATCAGATTTTCACACAAGTCCTGAAAGTTGACAAAAATAACCCAATCAAACAAATGAGATGAAAATATATAGTTTGTCATTTATTTATTGAGAAAAAATGGTCCAGTTGCAAAAGTATGTGAATCTTTAGGATTAGCAGTTAATTTTAAGGTGAAATTAGAGTCCATTTGTGCAGATGTGTTATCAATCAATAGGATGACTATCATCAGGTGCCAGTGTATCCCCTGTTTTAATTAAAGGATTCTATCAAAATCTGATCATGTTTGTGGAAGTGAATCATGATAGGAATGCAGTCTGGCTAGAAAAGGTTACATAACCATCTCTAAAGAGTTTGGACTCCACAAATCCACAGTCAGACAGATTGTTTACAAATGGAGGAAATTTAAGACCACTATACCCTCCAGGAGTGGTCGACCAACAAAGATCACTCCAAAGCAAGACTTGAAATACACTGTAAAAAATAAATGTATTTTTACAGAGAAAAAACAGTAGAATTTTACAGTCAAATCACAGTTTGATCAGAACTGTGAATTTCCATAAAAATGCATACATTGACACCAAATGTACATTTTACCTGTTGTTTAACTGATTATGTGTGTTACTAAAAAAAAAAAATGGCATTTTCCTTTAATTAAAAGTAATTGTTAGGTATTAGTAATCTTACGTGTCCTTAAAAAAAACATTCATATGTCATATTTTTTCAGAGTTGGGAAAATGTATTTTTGCAAAGAAAAAACAGTAGAATTTTACAGTCAAATCACATTTGGATCCGAACTGTAAATTTCCATAAAAACGCATACATTGACACCAGATGTAGCCTACATTTTGTCAGCTATTTAACTGATTTTAATATGTGTTACTGGAAAGCGCAATTTGCGGCGGCACGGGTGAGACGTCCCCACCACGTTTTGCCAAAAGAGCGACTTTGTCCCCACCACTTTTTCAAACACCTCGCTGCACGGATGTACCCAAAAACGATTTTAGGTAGCTGAGAATTCATATCATTCGTTTGTTATCATTCGTTAGTTCAGTGCTGGAATGTGTTGTTTCTGAAGTGCTCGTTGCCGCCGTTATCAATGGCTGAAGGCAACAGTCAGTGTTCCCTTGTGGCTCATGCACACATTGCAGCTCATGCACACATTCTTCACATTTCAAGTAAACTTCACAAACACTATAAACTGATTTTTTCAAATCTGATTGGTTAATCACAATGTTGTTCCAGGATCAACAAAGATGTTGATCCAGGAACATGTCGTACTTGGGAAAATCAGGTTCTGCGGATGGAAAAGGTGATAGTCCACAGACTGGCAGCACATTATTTGGAGCAAAGGAAAATGAGTAGCACATATCAAAATGGTTTCCGCAAAGGTAGATCTACGATTGATGCGTTAGTGAAAGTTAGTAATGAGGCAGAAAAAGCAATTAGCACAAAAGAGGTTATGGCCATAGTGTATTTTGATATTGAAAAAGCTTACGATTCAATGTGGAGAGAAGGATTATTGATTAAACTTCATAAGATGGGTATTGGTGGGAGGATGTATAACTGGGTCCTAAATTTTTTAACTAACCGAACGTTCAGAGTTAAGGTAGGTGATGCTGTATAAGATGAGTTTAATATTGTGAATGGTGTTCCACAGGGTAGTTATTAGCCCTGTTCTGTTTAACATTATGATAAATGATGTCTTTGACAATGTTAGCGTAGATATAGGGTCCCCACTTTATGCAGATGATGGGGCTATATGGAAAAGAGGGAAAAATATTATACACGTGATTAAGAGTATATTCAGAGTACCATAATAAAGGTTGAAAGATGGTCGTATGAATGGGGTTTTAAGATGTCAGTTGAGAAATCATGTTATATGCTATTCTCCAGAAAGAGAAGGTTAGGCAATATTCAACTTAAACCGTATGGTCAAAATATGTTACGGGTAACAACGTTTAAATAGTATTTGGAGTTATGGTTTGATGAGAAGTGTATATGGAGAACGCATGTTAAACAGATTGTGACAAAATGTAATAAAGTGTTGAACTTAATGAGATCAGTCTCTGGATATAATTGGGGAGCAGACAAACAATCGCTACTAGATATATATAGGGCCTTAATACGATCCTGTATTAAATATGGATGTATGGGGCAGCAACAAAAAGTACTTTGGAAAAACTAGATAGAATACAGTATAGAGCTCTTAGAGACTTAGTATTGGAGCTATTAAAACAACTTCGACTAATGCATTACTGGTGGAATCTGAAGAATTACCATTACATTTAAGACGAATAAAGTTGGCAGTGTCATACTGGGTTAAGCTAAAGGGATCTGGAGAGGAGCAACCTGTGACAAAGGTGATGGGAGACTGTTGGGAATATTCGCAAAAACGAAAAGGCACAGGATTTGGTTGGAGTATTAATTCAGTAGCAGAAAATTATGGGCTAAATAGGCTAGAGTTTGGACCCAGTACTGTATGGGGTAATGTACCTCCATGGATATTGCCAGTTCCTGATGTAGACTTGCAACTTACAGAGCAAAAGAGAGAATGGATTGAAAACAATATAGATAACATTGGATATTTGGTTTTAGAGTATGTTAAGAGGAAATATATTAATTATTTGTCAGTATTCACTGATGGATCTAAAGATCCAGGAAACAACCATGTTGGAGCTGGAGTGTATATACCTGAATTTAATATAACTACATGCAAAAGAATGAATATTAAGTTGTCAGTATTTACAGCAGAAATAGTTGCCATCATTTTAGGTTTACAGTGGGTAGAAGAAATAAGACCGGAGAGAGTAGTCATTTGTTCAGATTCTATTGCAGCTCTTAGGAGCCTGAATGCTAGTGAAACAAAAAGAGATGACTTATTGAAGGAAACCTTTTTCATTTTAAAAAAGAAGCACATCTCTCAAGGACACGTGGAGTAATGCGCGAAAATTAGTCATTAAACGGAAAGGAGGAAGACACATATGGAAAATGGTATGCATGTTTACCCTCACTTTTACTTAAAATTGAAATTTTTACAATTGAGATAACCTCTCTCTCTCTCTCTCTCTCTCTCTCTCTCTCTCTATATATATATCTATCGTTCGCTTTCTTTTAAAGGGACCAAGATGCAGAATGAATTGGAGTTGTACCCATTGGTCTGTCCAAACCCTTGTGTGTGGAAGACTTGAAATGCAATGATGATATTAATTGGATTTGTTGATGTTGTGTTTTATACAAAGATTTAAAGCATAATGTTTTGAGATGTCTAGGTTTTTTTTTTATTATTATTATTTATTTACTTATTTTATTATTAATGGAATAAGTTTAAATGTTTGAATTATTTCATATTTTATTATGTGTTAGAACCTAGTGATAATTTTAAGCAATGTACAAATGTTGGTATTGCTGTTTTTAGATTTAAGATTGTTGTTATTTACAACAGAAACTTTATTGCATTACATGAAAATACAGGGGGACCAATTAATATTGTCTGTAATAAATTCATTTTTGTTGTCATAGCTTAATGTAAAATAACAACCATAATCATGATACCATACGTATGTTATATTTAAAATCATTTTTACAAGTGAAACATTTAAACTTGGGGTGGGAATTTTAAAATAAAGTGCTGTACACGTAATTCAAAATTATGGTCCATTTCAGTTCAATTTTTTTTTAAATATTGGCTGACACAAGTTATTTCAATTTACAGTCAAAATCTGTTAAACAACAATTTAAACTTTAAGTTTACAGTCAAAACATGTTTTCTTAAATAATGGGTTTACACCAAATCTACAGTCAAATTTTTGTTAGTTAAGTAACTGTTTAATTAACCATATTTTTTTTTTTACATCTACAGTTAAAACATGTTTCATGAAATAAGGGTTTAAACATGTTATTTAAATTCACAGTCGAACAATCGTATTTAATTTAACGGTCTATGCGTGTTTCTTAATTACACAGATAAAACATGAAATTTCAGATAAAAAAAAAGCATTTTTTGCCATTGTATAGTCAGTATACCATTTCTCATATTGCTGTGTAAACACGTTACTTCAGTTAATGGTGTATCACCGTTATTCCCGTTAATGGCACCTTGTGCTGCCATGCATTGCTCCTTTTTTTATGTGTTGTTTTTTTTTTACAGTGCAATTAAAAAAATCGATGCAGCTTTCAGACACAACTTTCTTCTTATTTTAATAGTTCGTTTGAGGTAGTTTTTGTGGCGTTATGTTAATGAAAAATGTCCAGAGCGCATTACTGTAATGCAAGGGCGCATCAAAATGATCAAAAATTCCCCTACTTGTCAAAATGCGCGAGCACAAATCTCTTCTCTTGCAGGTAGATTCTCTTCACTCTCACACAAAATGGACGCGCTTTCTATCGCATACATGTGTGTGCTCAGAAACATAAATAAGCGCATATGACAACGTGTGTAAATCAGTATGGTGTGCGTTTCCCAAAAGCACTGTTAGCTAACTATGGCCGTTAGTTTCATTGAACTCTATTGGAATGACGGAACTTGTGACCCCTGGGGTATACAGTGCTGCCTAAAAGTTTGTGAACCCTTTAGAATTTTCTATATTTCTGCATAAATATGACCAAAAAGTTAATCACACATGTCCTAAAAATTGACAAAAAGAACCAAATCAAACAAATGAGATGAAAATATATAGTTTGTCATTTATTTATTGAGAAAAATGGTCCATATTTGTGAGTTGCAAAAGTATGTGAATCTTTAGGATTAGCAGTTAATTTTAAGGTGAAATTAGAGTCCATTTGTTCAGATGTGTTATCAGTCAATAGGATGACTATCAGGTGCCAGTGTACGCCCTGTTTTAATTAAAGAACAGTATTCTATCAAAGTCTGATCATGTTTGTGGAAGTGAATCATGCTAGGAATGCAGTCTGGCTAGAAAAGGTTACATAACCATCTCTAAAGAGTTTGGACTTCACAAATCCACAGTCAGACAGATTGTTTACAAATAGAGGAAATTCAAGACCACTATTACCCTCCCTAGGAGTGCTCGACCAACAAATATCACTCCAAAGCAAGACCTCAGGGTCACTTTTAAGCACATAAAGGCTGTTCTCACATTAGTTCATATTAATGTTCATGAGTCCATCATCAGGAGAACACTGAACAACCATGGTATGAATGGCAGAGTTGTGAGGAGAAAGCCACAATTCTCCAAAAATAACAAAACACTTCTGTTGGTCTGCAGTTTGCGTAAGATCATGTGAGAAAGTCAGAGGGCTATTGAAAAAATGTTTTGTGGATGGGTGAGACCAAAATAAAACTCTTGGGGTTTAAATGAGGAGTGTTATATTTGGAAAAAGAAAAAACACTTGCCATCATTGATGGAACAATGAATTCTGAGGAAGGAAAATGTCAGGACATCTGTCCGAGAACTGAATCTTAGAAGAAATTGGGTCATGCAGCAATTCAACGACCACAAGCACACAAGTCATTATACCAAAAAATGGTTAAAGAAAAACAAGGTTAATGATTTGGAACGCCTGAGTCAAAGTCCGGACCTTAATCCAATTAAAATGTTGTGGAAGGACCTGAAGCAAGCAGTTCATAGGAAACCCACCAATATCACATGGTTCAAGTGTTTCTGTACTAAAGAATGGGCTAAAATTCCTACAAGCTGTTGTGCAGGACTGATCAGAGGTTACAAAATACATTACCTGCAGGGTTCACATTCTAAAGGGTTCACAAACTTTCAAGCAGCACTGTATTTCCTGTAGGACGTAACTCGCTAATTAACCACCATAGTACGATGCATTGTTGTGGAAACGAACTAGCTAGTCACGACAGTTTCCCAAACACGTTCGCACCTCTTTCATTTGAACCACATTAGTTGAACAGTAGGGCTATTGTTTAATGACGTCACAAGCATGTGGTGGAGAAACTTCTGCTAATTAATTCATTCGAGATCTCTGAGATGCTGCTGTGTGAACATGGTACTATTTTTTGTTCCCCATCATTTTGCTTTATTTGATGTTTGATTCATTGCAGGTTCCCTCACGTCATACTCCGGGGTTCCCTTGGGCATTTATGCATATGCGCACTCTTCACAAACAGAGCTTATTGAGAACATGCAGAAATATATAGATTAAAATGTATACGTATTTAGTATTTAGAACAAAATATAGAATGGATATGTGACCCTGGACCACAAAACCAGTCATAAGTAGCACAGGTATATTTGTAACAATAACCAAAATACATGGTCTAGGTCAAAATGATAAATTTTTCTTTTATGCCAGAAATCATTAGGATATTTTGTAAATTCCCTACCAAAAATATATCAAAACTTATTTTTTGTTTAGTAGTATGCATTGCTAAGAACATCCTATCCTAACAAACATATCCATACCTCAATGGAAAGCTTATTTATTCAGCTTTCAGATGATGTGTAATTCTCTATTTCAAAAAATTGACCCTTATGATTGGTGTTGTGGTGCAGGGTCACATATACACTACTGCATGTTAGCTTGTTTATTGGGCTCATAAGCATGATTTATTTAACCCTTTAACTGTCACCGTCCCCTCTGTAGGACGCCTAAGTTTACTTCACTATATTACAAATAAATCCTAATTTAATCATGACAAACTATACATCGTTGGAAAGGTCTAAGACTTCTAAATAGATATTTTACCATATTTTTGTGTTACAAATTATGTAGGAAAAGTAACAGATTAGTATATGTCAAAAGTGCAACTTAAAAACATGAGTTCTGACCTTTGTCACAAAAGACTTTCTTCGTTGCCTTTTTCCCTATCCCTATGTTTTAGAAATCATAAGAAATTATATATCAGTTCAAAACTTAAAATCTCAAAATTCATCCTTTGAAAGGCTTTTTAAAATCAGGCATTGCATTACCACGGAAAATATACATTCAAATCATATTACACAATGTTTTTATTCATGAATTATAAAAATTTAAGTCTGGATAGTGCATTTTTATGTCTGTGTTCAAAAATGGGAGTGACAGTTAAAAGGTTAAGTCCATGTCCTGCTAAAAAGAAATTATGCTTCTAACCTCAGGTCGAGAGCTGTAATTCCAACCACGTAAGTTTGTGATGCTGTTTGCGTATGTTCATGTGAAATGTGGTTTCAGGAAACAACAAATCGTTGAACTATGTTGGTAAAGACAGAACTTGCGACCATAGTTGTCCAACAATGTTTTTGGGAAACGAACCCCTGGTTAGAAGCAGTTTCTTGTATGTATGATGTGGACTTTATAAATGCGTATCTGACATTGAGTACAATATATATCTTTAATTTCTAATACATACAAATTTCATTTATTATCTTTTGGTCTGTCAAGACATTTAAAATGCTGTTTTTGAAGAGTGTGATGATTGAATCTGGAAATAAAAACTTAATAATTAACTGCCATGTATGTAATTTGACAATAATTTAACCTTAAACTGATTTACTCTACCAACTGGGTGACATCATTAACCAATGTGGTTGAAAGACAAATTTGCGACAATAAAACAGTCATGACCAGCTAGTTTATTTCTTTAACAATGTATTGTACTATTATTAACTATTAACTATTATTATTGTACTTTTATTAAATGAGTGTGCTATAACATTTCATGGTTTAAATTGTACACATATTGTCTCTACTGTTCATAATTAAAAACAGTTTACAAAGATTCATTAAAAAATACACAGAGCATAAAAAACGCAAAAAGACAACCATTGACATCTTTTCCATTGAGTTTATCACCGAGTCTTCAGCAAGAACCGCTACCCAGATAGCACACCTACATTTGCAAGATGTCTGTTAAAGATTGCTTGATCTGAAAAGCATCTACTGTGTACAAACATCTGATAGACACCTGTAAGATGTCAGTTTTACATACATTCAAAATCATAAACATCTTATAAACATCTAATAGATGTCTATTTGACATCTGATAGGAAACGTCCTATAGACATATTGCAGATGAGCAAACAGTCTAAAAAAAAAATACATCTTTCATATGTAAATGCAGACATCAAATAGACACCTCCAAGATGCATGTGTGCTCTCAGGGTATTCATTCAACCAGATAACAACAAAGATGGTTTTCTTTTCTTTTCAAGATAACAGAAAACAAATAAATAAAATAAAATAAAGATGTTCTTGAGAACATATTTGAGAACTATTTCAAGAATTGCATTTAGGAACATTCTTACGATCTTAATTCATCTTAAGAAATTTCTTAACTTCTCTTTTTTAAGAATCAGAATCGTGGCCCCTGATCGAATATCAGTATGAGCATAGTTACATTACAAAATGATATGGTGTATGGTACATGTCCTCTGGCTTCTAATGATATTCTAAAAGTAGATAAATTGAACATGAAAAGTGACGCACAGTCTCTGTTCATCTGTTCTCTTCACAAGTAAATAAACTTATATGCTTGGCCTGTAAGTTCATGATTAAAAATTAATTCAGGGAGTATCCTGTTATTCAAGTTTTCTCTCAGAAAAGAAAACAAAACAACCGCTGACACATGTATCCAGTTTTAACCGGTTTGGCACAGACTGACACCACCTCGTAGCTGAAAGATGCTGTGACTGACTCCATAAACTGCTCATAAACAAACAGTACTGAGATTAGGGAACATATTTTGACATCAAATTAAATTAAAATCAGTATAATAACAAATAAAATCTGTTTACTGTATGTTATGGAAGAAAAAAGGCATTTCCATCATGCAAAATGACCACTGCTGATGCAGCTGCCTGACATCTCATCCTTGTATGTTACATTGCGTAAAATAATATAATACAGCACAATAAAGACTTTACACTTAAAAAATGCTGGGTTAAATACAACTCAGCGCTGAATAAAATATAGACAAACCCAGCGATTGGGTTGTTTTGACCCAGCGGTTGGTTACATCTATAAATATCTGTGTGAAGAAAAGAATACCATAACTATTACCAACATAATCTTATAATAATCTTTGCTGGTTCAGTGATTTACTTTTGAAAACATTTAAGACATGCATACTTGTGGCTTGTGAGTAATCTGTTGGTGTGGTGGAAAAACACCCTCATGACTGCGTAGTCATTTTCCCCAGCATGCATCTCACATGTATAAAAATGTAATGTGTAAATCTGATACTTGTGAAAGTGATCTGTTGGTGTGGTAGGGAAAATACCTGTACCACAATGCGTCTTTATATGTAAAGACATAACGTGTAAATCTGAACTTTAAATTTACACTCAGTTTTCACTTTATAAGCCAGTGTTTTAAAAATACAGTACATCTTTACTCACAGTTTCTACCCAACATTCACATATTAGGGTTTTCCAAGATCTTGAGATCTTTGGTTCTTCAAAGACAAAGGACACACACACAAAATCTTATAAATGTTTTAACTTACCTTAAATAGTTTTAGGTAATATTCAGGTCCCATATATTGGGGCCCCAGACCCCTGGCTGAGAACCACTGCTCTAGCATTTGTACAAACTTCACTTTTCTAGATATAAATGTATACATGCTTAAACCACTAAAATGGTTTCAGTATGGTATATTCAGCCCTGTTGTTTAGCCTATTCTTTTATTTACATGTTCAATTTGTGAAAATGTCTTCAGTTAGGAGGTCAAACAATCTAGAAACTCATAATTCATGTACAGTTCTATGGTCTGAAGAGACTCACATGAAATCATACTTGAGAGAAGCCAGTCAGTTGAGTTTGTGGCAAAACTTTTTACAGTGCTTGAGTGTTGTTGTCTTTTACTGCATATGATAATTCGTACTCAGAAAGTAGAACTGAAATGACATTTATTTCAAGATAAGTTGCATTAAAAATGCACCTGCAGACCAAACGGTCATGTATTTGGTTATTGAGAATAAAAAAAAAGTGTATCTCGGCCTCATCTCCTTGTGAACTCCTGTCTCATCTTATCGCTTAAATTAAATGTCAGCGTTAAAGATAATCAAACAACAAAAGACGAGGAGAAAGTCACTCCCTGCTTTGGACAGAATAGCATTTGTAGCTTTTTATAAGAATTTATGTACTGAAAATTCTGCCCTACCCTCACATTCACATCTATGCAACCAATAAATAAATTACTACTTGAGCACAAAATTGTTTACAAGAGCATATATTTCTTCATTTGATCTTGATTCCACTCTCAAAATGCACCAGATTTTTGCATTTAAATTTAAAATGAACAAAATTTTCTTATGTGGGGCATACCCCCTGAACCCCCTAAAGGATCCAATATGCATCCACTACAGTCTCACAAAATCCTATGGGGACACAGGTAGTGTAGAGGAAACACTGTAGGATTAGCTGTCTCACTCTGTGTGTATGCCAGTTCACTGTACTATTTGTGTATGGACCATATATAAATACATTTCTCCAGTAAAGCATAATGATTAAGGGGAGGCCTCACACAAAAAGCCTAGGTGCCCCTGACCACCTTAATCCACCCCTGGATGTATGTATGTAATGTATGTAAATGCAGGAAATGGGATTCAAATAGAAAATATAAAAATAAATATTTTTCCTCATTTTGTGCACCCCCCCCCACACACACACACTTCTCAAACCAAAGTTACACCCTTGTATACATATACATACTATATACAGAGACATAAAAATACAAATTTAAATTTTTTTATAATCACGTTAAAAAATTTCGTGATAATTACATAATTATTTACCATCAACCATAGTTTATTTTTACTAATAAAATCATAATAATATGCGTATGTGTTTAAGAATGGTCTATTTTCACACAGAAATTGAGGATCACCACATGGTGGTGCAGGTGTCCCGCTCTAGTAGTTAGCTTTTGCTTTAAAACCTTGCATCAAACACATTCTGTTCTGTTCTATTCTATTCTAAAATCAGCAATGAAAAAGTGCTGTGACAGAATCCGAACAAATTTAAATCCCAGACAATTACTTACTTGCTTACTTATAAATAAATAAGGGGGAGGGAGGGGGGTCTCAAGAGAAGAACTGCGCAATCTTCACATGGGGCACTAAAATTTTAAACAACCGCCAGGATATGGTGTGACAAAAAAGGCTTTCAATTGGTTCATGAGTTATCCTATCACTGTTTAGCATTTTAAATCTCACTATGTCACTTTTACTATTAACCTTGAAAAAAAAAAAAATAAATAAATGGGTTTGTTACCCAGAGTCAACTTCATAAAGGGTGAATGATTATTAAGGATGTTGTGTATGTCACAAACACACATGCTCCAGTTTGTGTTACGCCAACTCTCCCACAACCTAAGTACACAAATAAGTCTTTATATGTATGGGCTGACCTTTCTTTATCAAAGCCTCAGATATCTAATCTGTTCATCTGTCAAAGAGACACTATCTTGGCCGACAGTGGCCAAACTAAAATGTGCTTGTCTACATGCTTTAGCACGGCAAGGATGACGTCTAGACAGCTGGTAGTGCAAGACACAGCTTGTTTAAATCAAACTCCTTATCTATTTGTGACAGCAATGCATTTGTCACGGTGAGCTTCAGTGGGTATTAATGCCACTGAAAATAGTTAAAGACAAATGAATAGTGCTCTGATAACATCTCGTTCGAGTTTACCAGCAAGGACAGAAACATTGTATGTACAAGTTGGAAATTTCTTTTGTTCTATGTATATGCACTTGTAGGACAAACTTTAACAAAACTTTAAAATATTTTACTTTTTTCATCTTATCAGACAATCAAACATACTTGAAACCTCATGAAAATAGGTTTACGCTAACATGTTTATAAAAACTGCACAAAAATCAGACATTCTGTTTGGGAAGAGAGTGGCACAGATTCGGTGCTCTGAATGCTCAAGGTTACAGTAAATGTTGTTTATGTGTGGAGGAAATCAGATATCCAGATAAAGTGTTGTAGGCGGACTCTGCCCCTCCACGCTGGCTGGATGACGGGAGAGGTGTGTCTGGTGATGGGGGTCTACACTCTTAAAAATAAAGGTGCTTTACGATGCCATAGAAGAGCCATTTTTGTTTAAATGGTTCCATAAAGAACCTGTAACATCTGAAGAACCTTTCTGTTTCACAAATGGTTCTTCGTGGTGAAAGAAGGTTCTTGTATGGCATTGCTGTGAAAGCACCTTTATTTTTAAAAGTGTAACAGAAAGTGTATAATAATGCTGAATTTGCCACTTGTAAACTGCATAGTTTTCTTCATGTTAAAACAGAAACTCACCACATAAATCAAAGCTTAACACAACCAATGACATTAAATTATGTACATTGAAAATATACAGGCTGTGAACATGTGAATGTGATGTGTTCTTTGGAATACAGTTATTAGTTATTGTATCAAATAAGCATTCTTTTTAAAAATCCACATGGAATTTGGTCAGCAAAAACTAGTCAACAAAAGCACCATTGTCCTTGATCTAAGCACGTGATCACCTTTCCACAGACACAGACTGTCTAAATCACAAAAAAGTATCTCATGTAACCCAACACCTGTATGATTCCATTTAACGCTTCAGTGTTTCCTATGTTGCTTTTTTTATTCACAAGCACTTCACGAGGAAATAGAAAATTCTGTCATCACTCACCCTCTTGATATTCCAAACCTAATAATGCGCTTGGCCTTATTACTTTAAAAAACAAAATAAATAAATAAAATTCTCCTTTTCACATACAAATATAAACTGTGGCTTGAGACCTGGTCTATTATGATACTTTTATGGAATTTTTGCATATATTGAGCCTAAGATGGTTTTGACACAAATTTCACAATTTGGTTCCATTCTGATTCATAAGCTTGCAGTTTGATTCCCAAATTTTATATATGTATACGTATATATAATTTTATAATGTATAATATACATTTGAGTCAGTTGGTACTACTTTAATATTAAATATTAAAATTGACATATTTTTTATACAAATGCTTAAATTACACTCAATTAAGATTTTATAATAATAAAGTTACGATTACATGATTATATTTCTACTCCAATTTGTTTTTTGAAACATAAACATTTAAATGGCAGCTGACATATTTATTTAAACATAAATTAAACACTGAAGAACAGTAAAAATTATAATAAATATGTTAGAATGTGCATTTATTTATTCATTCTTCTAGCTAACTGAGTTTATCACTGAATATGTTTTTTATGAGGTAAATGTGATGTTATGTGACAAGTGTCAGGGTCATGTGCAGGAAGGAGCCGCAGGGACAAGGAACTAATACAAACGTGCTTTAATAATAAAATCCAACAAGGGAACAGAAACAAACAGAAACCAGCAGGGAAAACACGCCAACTTAACGTTAACTAACATTAAGAACGGACGACAAACAAGGAACTGAAGCAAACTTATATAGGGATGCAAATGAGGCACAAACAGGTGTGAGTGATTAACCAATAAAGACATAAAAACAAACGGAACAGGAAAGACCAAATAAGGACACAAGAGGGTGAAACCAACAAAACAGTCCACAGTGGTGTGACAACAAGATGTTATATTGACATCTTTCCATGGTTGAATAACTGACTGAGCGATTACGAGGCAGGTTATGAATTTTGGTAAGTTGTACTATTTCAGTTAACATACCTGTGGATGTTTATTCATGTTTATTTTGTGCTGTAACTTGTATTAAAAGTAGAGGAGATGACCAGTTTACATGCTTCTTTCGAACTGAGGCACTACAGTGATCTGTGACGCCACATTAAATAGTGTCAAAACAATATTTATTGTTTGAATAATGTAATAAAATGGACAGAATTTGAAATCGGAGACTTTGTTTCATATCAAAAGTAATGAAGCACAAAGCTTATTGTGATCTATTGAATGGGATGTGCGCTACAACATTCCATTCATTAAATGTAAAATGTAAAAGAATCCATATCGTTTTGTAAAAATAAATTAAAATCGAGAAAGCCCTACTTAAAAGGCTCAGTCCTCATTCATTAAAAGCACTTTCTCTAGTCAAAATTTCTACTGAATATATCATGACAAAACGTTTCTTTTTTTTATCTAATTGTTAGAGTTGGGGAACTCGGACTCGTACTCGGACTCGAGTCCGGTCTCGAGTACAATTTTTAGGACTTGTCATAGACTCGGATGCATTTTTACTCGGTCTTGACTTGGACTCAAGCCTTTCGGACTCGGAAAATATGCCGAGTCCATCCAAGTCCAGAGACAGTTGACGGAAATGTACAGTTTCTCGATGCATTACACTTACAAACAGTTGACTCGATGCATTATCATGAAAGTGATATTCAGTATTTGCATGTGTTTTTAAGTGTTGTCCAGTAGGCTGCTTGAAAGCCCGACGGGTTTATGTGCGCACACACTCAAAGCGCGCTCACAGAACGCGCCTCTCAGTCAGTGTGCGAATGTCGAGTTCTCTTTCGCTTCTAATATGGTCTGTTATTGCTACACACGTGTTCGTCTTAGACACTATTCATGTAAATAAATTCGGTTTTGTCTTAAGTAAACCTGAACGGCTGGGAGAAACACTGATGCGTCGAAATATTTGATATGTGCGTCAGATCTTAAAGCGACAGCAGCTTCGCGCCGTTCGCGTCATAAATATTAATCAAACAACAACAAAACAAAAGAAAAAGAGAAAATCACTCACTTTTCCTGACTGAATCACTTATTAACTTTAGTAAGAATCATGTTTAATGTATACAGTGAAGATTTTGCATTGTTTTATTTTAACATTTATTACTTAAAGAAATGTCTGTAGTCTATTTCTGTGATAGCCTTTAGACAGACCTACCTAAAAAGAAATCTATTTTTAAAAAGATTTTATTTTTTAAAAATATAATTTAATTTATATTTTTGATTAATATGTTATTATAACTTATATTTTTGATTAATATATTATTTATCCTTTTGTTAATAGACCCACTTGGGGTGTTTACTTGCCTTCAGTAAGCTTGAGAATGTTTTGTTTACATTAGTTGATTAGTTTTTGCTGTATTAAAATTATTATTTTTTTTTTAAACATGGTGGCAGTTTCTAGTTTCAAAGAAAAATTATTTTTCTAACATCTTTGCAGCAATAGTTTTAATGGGCCCAAAACCACCTTGGGTGTGCATGATTTTCTAATAATTCAATGCCACATCATCAATTTTTCTTTATATAATGTAATTTATTGTAATTAATGTAACTATAAATGCATTCAAAAATAAAACAGGTGTAAGTTTGCTGTGACTTATGGATGTAGGGTTTTATACACAGTGTGCCTCATTTTCATCCAAGAAAAAGAGTCATAAAACCCAAAACACACACAGCCACAATCAAAAATAAAAGAGGTGCATTTTCTGCTCTTAAAGTCCCATTCACCAAGATACCTACTCCTTTACCCCCACCCTTGAATTTATCCATTTACTATATCAATGAATAAAGTCAAGTCCTGCCCTATAATTTATCACATTCTTAAACCTGTTTCACTCTGAAATATGTCACATTAGGTCAGCCATAACTTCCGTTACATGACTTTAAGTTTGCTAAGCAGAGCATGGACACTTATGAGATGTTGTGAAATCAAAAATCAAAATGGTAAGATCCAGTAGCGGTTTGCTTTTCTTACATTTCAACTGACATTGCGTTTTTTTTTTAGACAAACTCAGTCCTGGTCCTTGGTTTAGCTCCAACTTGCCTCAACACACCTGCCAGGGTTTTTTTTAGTATGCCTAGTAAGAGCTTGATTCACTGGTTCAGGTGTGTCTAATTGGGGCTGGAGCTAAACTCTGTAGGAAACCGGCCCTCCAGGACCGAGTTTTGGCACCCCTGGGTTAAAACAATGTTAAGATTCTGACAAACATTAGTGTTTCTTTGGACTCGGACTCGACTCGGCCTCGACTTAGGTGGCCTCGAACCCAACACTACTAATTGTTTCTTTTTGGTGTAATAAAGGTAAATTTCTAATAATTTAAAATCTAAAATGTATTACACAATTTAAAAAAAAAAGGGGGGGATACTGCCATGTGTGTAAGACGACTGCCCCAGTACACCCTCAGTTCAAAGTTCACATCTAAATACTGTGGTGGCACAAAGTTCATAACTTTGTAGTGCCTAATTAAACATATGAAACAAAAAACTGCATTTTCATTTTAAACAAGCCATTATTTAAAGTGATATTAAAGAAGTATACTAAAGCTAATCAGTCATTGATCATCTGTGAATTATGACAGATGAATTAAATTTAAATATCTGGCTCATTTCAGACAAATGATTTGAAACAACTGGGACTGAGCTACTGAAGACGCCATGACTGTGTCTAGAGAAAGTAAAAGATATGGTTTCTATGCTGATCTGTTTGTATGGAGACAGGCTGAAATGATGGCGGGGGGAGCGACACTAACAGCATGGCACTGAATGATGGACTTTGAGTTTTTTTCTTTGTATTATTCAGCTGCGTACACATACACACACATATATATACAGACTCTCCTCACTAAAGCTTACTGGACTAAGCAATACCTCTTGGGGTCTGAAGGTAATTTAAGCTTGACAGACTATAATAAATTGTTCAGTAAAAAGTAGTGTTTAAATAAACATGCAATGCTTTAGGATATGTATATGTAAATAGTATTTCTCTCTCTCTCTCTCTCTCTTTTAGCAGACCACTTTGAACATGAAATTGTATCTGATACTTGCCTTTGTGTCATTCACAGGTAAATAATGGCAAAGAAGGTGAAAAAACTATTTATCAACACATTTTGTAATATTAGATCTATGCCAGGAGTTTTAGTAATTTAAAAATACTGTGAAACTACAAATATGACAAAGTACACATACAATGTTTAGCTGTTTTAACAGATTTGGAAACTGACTGCCAGACTTAAACTTAAATAACTGTATTTTTACCAGGTTGCCAGGCCAACCTGTTTTATGCTGATGAGCCCAAGCCACTGCTGGAGCAGCTAACCAATGCTTTCTGGAGCTATGTTGCCCAGGCCACAAGCACTGCAGAGTGCATCTCGAAAGTCATCCGAGAGTCTCAACTTGGTCAGGAAGTCGAGTAAGTAATGTTCCGAAGTCACAATCTGCGTTCAAAATACTGAAATCTCTAATTGCATTAATGCAAATACACATTTCACCTTTTCACATCGTCAGACTGACCCAGAGTGCAGATATAGCCAGCGAATATGCCGTCACCCTCAAGGAACAGATGGATCCTATGCTTAAAGAGCTGATAAGCAAAATCACCAAGGAGACTGAAGTGTTTATGGAGCTTCTGAGCCAGGACCTGATCGGATTTAGAGACAAACTCAAGCCCTATTTTGACAACCTCCAAGACAGTGAAGAAGATCATTATAGTCTGTATAGTGTAGATGCTTAAAAATAAAAATCACATATTATGCCTATGTATAAATTCCTTGAAGAAAACATACAGGAAGATAAATTATAAAAATACATGCTAAAATATGCTATTCCAAACTTTTATGACTTTATCTCTTATATAAAATGGCTTTTGAATGATCTGATATGCTATATTCCCAGGTTGGCAAGCTAATTTATCTAATGCAGAGGATCCCAATCCACATCTTGAACACTTAATAAATGCATTCTGGAACTATATTGCCCAAGCATCCCGGCCAGGACAAGAAGTCAGGTAAGTAAAATTTACCACCATTAATTTAATTAATAATACTTTCTGTTACCAGACATATATTATACCTTTCCTTTCCACACTAGACTAACAGAGACTCTTCAATCTGAAGATCAGATGACCAAAATCACCAAGGAGGCTGAAGTGTTGAGGGAGCGTTTGGAAAAGGACCTGAACATTTTAAAAGACAAACTAGAGCCCTATGCTGACAACCTTAAAGGGGTCATCTGATGCCCATTTTCCACAAGTTGATATGATACTTTAGGGTCTTAATGAAAAGTCTCTAATATACTTTGATTAAAAATTCTCAATGGTTTTGTAAAACAACACCCTTTTTACCTTGTCAAAATGAGCTCTGCAAAAATCATCTCATTCTAAGGGGTTGTTCCTTTAAATGCAAATGAGCTCTGCTCGCCCCGTCCCTCTCTTCTCTCTGTGGAAAGACGGTCTTGTTTATGTTAGCCGCGTTTAGCTGCTAAACTTCCTAACTACCACGTTATAAGGAAAGATGATCGCAAAGATTCATAAAAAACGCTTATACTCCTGCTGTAAGTGAAGCTGGATCATGAATCATTCGTGCGAACATAGACTGATATATGTAGATCGGGAGGCGCATTTCCTTCACAAACAAACGTAATCTACTGCATCTTCAGTGGCTCAGATGTCGGGAGTAAATGATGACCACTATGTTCATTATTACATCCAGCAACACAACACCTCAATTGCTCAATTGTAGATATTCTTGTCTAACTTACATCCCTGCTCCGGCATCGAAACATGGAAAGTTACTGGACTGTGACAGCTGATCTAAGGTAAGAGCTCATGTCAATCAACTATTGTGGGAGTGGCCTCTGTCGGTGTGACTGCACACCGACAAGCATCTGAGAACGGCTCGATTTGAAAAAGGGGATATTATTTTTACAGATTAATTAAAAACCACTGCATGGATTTTTATCATTATAGGGCAGATGTGTACATACACTGCCAACACACATTAATGTTCAAACAACATGAAAAAGTGAACTTAGCATCCGATGACCCCTTTAAGAGCCAGATCCAGGAGAGAATGGAGGAGCTCAGGACGGCCATGGCTCCATATGCAGACTCCCCGGATTCTGAGACTCTGAAGGCCACTCTGCTTCAGAAGAGCAAGGAGCTCCAAGGAAACCTGGAGCAGAGCGTGAAGGAGCTGCAGGCTCAGCTGGAGCCCTACACTACTGACATCAAGGAGAAAGTGGACCAATATCTGAAGGAAATGCAAAAATCTTTTGCTTCATCACCTGAAGATCTCCAAGCTAATATTTAATCTGATATATGGAAGTTCTCTTTCATATTTCTCTATTACATCATGAGGTTTCTTGATTTTTCTTGCTATTGCAACAATAAAACATCTGCCATCTATCATTTGTCACTGATATGTAGAAGAGTGTCAAATTTAGAAAACAGCAACAACAACAACAACAACAAAAAACAATATCAAAACTTTAATAATAACTTGCTTGCACTGTCAATTATGCCAGACTATGTGATAAGGAAATTAGTAGTCATCTTGTATTGTTTAAGTATGCAAAAATATTACAATAAAATACATCTACACTGTAAAAAACAATTTGTTGAGTCAACTTAAAATAATTTGTAACCTGGCTGCCTTAAAATTTTAAGTTCAGTCAACTCAAAAAAAAGTTTATTCAACTTGAAATGTTAAATTATACTAAGTGACAACTTAGATATTTGAGTTGAATCAACTTAAAATTTTAAGACAGCTGGGTTACTTACCCATCTGTTAAGTTTAGCAAACACAAATATCTAAGTTGTTACTTAGTACAACTTAACATTTCAAGTTGAATAAACTTATTTTAGTTGACTGAACTTAAAATTTTAAGGCAGCGGGGTAACAAATTATTTTAAGCTGACTCAACAAATTGTGTTTTTTTATTTTTTACAGTGTATACATCTGAATTATGCACATTAATAAACGTTAATTTTATCAGAACATATTTTTGAAGATTAGTCTCCCTTGACTCCTTGTCCAGTCGATTTTAATGGTTTATTAAATTTCTTGAAATCATTTAATAACTTAGACTCTATAATGTTTTAGCTAAATGTGAAATATTTTCTACTGTTTTATTTGAGTTCACAGGATCAGTGTCTGGAGTCCATATCCTTTGAAACTATTTAAATGTTACTTAATAAATGGCAAATTATCATCGTTAATGAAGTTAACTCCTACATTTAAGGCTAAAGGACAAGCATAAAGCTGCCTATAGCTAGCAGAAACAGAAACAATGTTGAGTGATGTGTCACATCTTATCAGGGTGTGCAGAACGTCTTTTATCATTTGCTGTTTTATTAGGTCAAATGTTCAAACTTGGGGCTCTGTCTGGGTTAAGTACCTAAGATGGACTTGAAATAATTTGATTATCCAGGATGACTTTTTTTTAGGATTTTTTTTCCTTCTTCTTTTAATCAGACTTCTGTTAAATTATAGCTTACATATATTTATATATGCTCTTTTCTTGTTTGTTTTTAGGCAGTGAGGAATTCTATATTAACTCATTTTAACTGTTTTAATGACATCTGTGTCATGTTTAATGCTAACCCTAAGATTACTTTACACATACTCATTTTGACCCATAAAAATTTTCATCAAGAAATTATTTTCTGCTTTCAAAGACAAAGTTCACTCTTATCATTTTCTGCACTGAATTGAGTCTGTGGTGGTTAAAGGTACAGTCAGGACGTTGTGATGTGGAGTAGTGACAGCAAGGCACTACCCACTGGACTTTGGCTTTCCACTACGACAATCATCTCCCCATGTTGTATAAATACAGATGTGAAACAGACACCCTCACACTCTTTCAGCACTTGCAGCTTAAAACTGAACATCATGAAGGTGCTTGTGGTGCTTGCACTGGCTGTATTTACAGGTAAAAAATCTGAAATTTAATGTTTCTGACTTGATAACTTTACAGAGTGCACTAACAATGCAGTTTGATCATCCTGAAATGTTCCATTAACAGGTTGCCAGGCCAACTTGTTTTATGCTGATGAGCCCAAGCCACAGCTGGAGCAGCTGACAGATGCTTTCTGGAGCTATGTTGCAAAGGCAACTCAAACCGCAGAGGAAACCGTCAAGATGATCAGGTCTTCCCAACTGGGACAGGAAGTCAAGTAAGTCAAGAACATTTACTTGCAGAACACAGTTGTTTATAGCATTTCTAACGCCTTGAGAAGAAATCTAAATGTTCTTCTTTACATCGCAGTGCTAGGCTGACCCAGAGTGCCGACATGGCCAGCGAATACGCCGTCACCCTCAAGAAACGAATGGATCCTCTGACTGAAGAGTTGATGACCAAAATCACCAAGGAGGCTGAAGTGTTGAGGGAGCGTCTGGGCCAGGACTTGTCCAGTGTGAGAGACAAACTGGAGCCCTATGCTGACAACCTCAAGAGCCAGATCCAGCAGAGAGTTGAGGAGCTCAGGACGGCCATGGCTCCATATGCAGACATGGATTCTGAAAGCCTGAAGGCCACTTTGCTTCAGAAGAGCGAGGAGCTCAGAGGAAACCTGGAGCAGAGCGTGAAGGAGCTGCAGGCTCAGCTGGAGCCGTACACTACTGACATCAAGGAGAAAGTGGACCAGCGTCTCCAGGAGTTCCAGAAGACCATGACCCCCCTGACTGAGGATTTTCAGGCCCAGATTAGAGAGAGAGCCCAGATGGTCCAGCAAAGCCTCACACCATACGCTGAAGACCTGAAGGAAAAGTTGAACCCCTATGCACAGGACCTGCAGGCTCAGCTCACCGCTCTATACGAGTCTTTTACCAAGAGAAATTAGATCCACAAAAAAAGACTTCTTTTGTCACTGTATCAGAACTTCAACACTTGACATATTTGATCTATGTTTTCCCCCATTTATTCATCCTACCATACCGTACACTATAGCAAAAAAGTAAAACTTTGATAATGTTTCATTAATTACTGTGCAATATCCATCCTTTACATTTGGAAATTCTCTTTTTTCTGTGTAAAGGTGGATATTTATTTAGTGAAAACTATTATTTTGAAAGAAAAATGTGTGATATTCATATGTTCTTTTATTCCTGTTAGTAAGTTTAAAAATGCACATTGTATCTCATTTTAATGATGAATAAAATATTATTTATTAACATAATGTTGCTTAACTTTTTAAAATATAATGTAATATATATTAAAATCCAAACAGGATATTAAATACATTTAACTTACATTAAATTTGCTAGTGGATTTAACATAATAATCTAGACTTGTGTGTAGATGCTTAAAAATAAAAATCACATATTATGCCTATGTATGAATTCCTTGACGAAAACATACAGGAAGATAAATTATAAAAATACATGCTAAAATATGCTATTCCAAACTTTTATGACTTTATCTCTTATATAAAATGGCCTTTGAATGATCTGATATGCTATATTCCCAGGTTGGCAAGCTAATTTATCTAATGCAGAGGATCCCAATCTACATCTTGAACACTTAATAAATGCATTCTGGAACTATATTGCCCAAGCATCCCAGCCAGGACAAGAAGTCAATTAATTAATAATACTTTCTGTTACCAGACATATATTATACCTTTCCTTTCCACACTAGACTAACAGAGACTCTTCAATCTGAAGATCAGATGACCAAAATCACCAAGGAGGCTGAGGTGTTGAGGGAGCATTTGGAAAAGGACCCGAACATTATAAAAGACAAACTAGAGCCCTATGCTAACAACCTCAAGAGCCAGATCCAGGAGAGAATGGAGGAGCTCAGGACGGCCATGGCTCCATATGCAGACTCCCTGGATTCTGAGACTCTGAAGGCCACTCTGCTTCAGAAGAGCAAGGAGCTCCAAGGAAACCTGGAGCAGAGCGTGAAAGAGCTGCAGGCTCAGCTGGAGCCCTACACTGCTGACATCAAGGAGAAAGTGGACCAATATCTGAAGGAAATGCAAAAATCTTTTGCTTCATCACCTGAAGATCTCCAAGCTAATATTTAATCTGATATATGGGAGTTCTCTTTCATATTTCTCTATTACATCATGAGGTTTCTTGTTTTTTCTTGCTATTGCAACAATAAAACATCTGCCATCTATCATTTGTCACTGATATGTAGAAGAGTGTCAAATTTAGAAAACAACAACAACAGCAACAAAAAACAATAACAAAACTTTAATAATAACTTGCTTGCACTGTCGATTATGCCAGACTATGTGATGAGGACATTAGTAGTCATCTTGTATTGTATAAGTATGCAAAAATATTACAATAAAATACATCTACACTGTAAAAAAAGACTGAACTTAAAATTTTAAGGCAGCAGGGTAACAAATTATTTTAAGCTGACTCAACAAATTGTGTTTTTTATTTTTTTACAGTGTAGTCAAAATTTCTACTGAATATATCATGACAAAAACTTTCTTTTTTATCTAATTGTTTCTTTTTGGTGTAGTAAAAGTAAATTGCTAATCATGTAAAATCTAAAATGTATTATAATTTTTTTTTAAAAAAAGGGGATACTGCCACGTGTGTAAGACAACTGCCCCAGTACACCCTCAGTTCAAAGTTCACATCTAAATACTGTGGTGGCACAAAGGTCATAACTTTGTAGTGCCTAATTAAAAATATAAAACAAAAAACTGAATTTTCATTTTAAACAAGCCATTATTTAAAGTGATATTAAAGAAGTATACTAAAGCTAATCAGTCATTGATCATCTGTGAATTATGACAGATGAATTAAATTTAAATATCTGGCTCATTTCAGACAAATGATTTGAAACAACTGGGACTGTGCTAAATGCTAAGTATTATAACACCCACTGAAGACGCCATGACTCTGTGTCTAGAGAAAGTAAAAGAATATGATTTCTATGCTGATCTGTTTGTATGGAGACTCTGTTTGTATAAGTAAGTTCAAAGCACAACATCATGTGACATCAGGCTGAAATGATGGCGGGGGAGCGACACTAACAGCATGGCACTGAATGATGGACTTTGAGTTTTTTTTCTTTGTATTATTCAGCTGCGTACACATACGCACACATATATATACAGACTCTCCTCACTAAAGCTTACTGGACTAAGCAATACCTCTTGGGGTCTGAAGGTAATTTAAGCTTGACAGACTATAATAAATTACTAAAATACTTTAATAAATTGTTCAGTAAAAAGTAGTGTTTAAATAAACATGCAATGCTTTAGGATATGTATATGTAAATAGTATTTCTCTCTCTCTCTCTCTCTCTCTCTTTTAGCAGACAACTCTGAACATGAAATTGTATCTGATACTTGCCTTTGTGGCATTCACAGGTAAATAATGGCAAAGAAGGTGAAAAAACTATTTATCAACACATTTTGTAATATTAGATCTATGCCAGGAATTTTAGTAATTTAAAAATACTGTGAAACTACAAATATGACAAAGTACACATACAATGTTTAGCTGTTTGAGCAGATTTGGAAACTGACTGCCAGACTTACGCAACGTAGGGTCGTGGCAGGGGATGTAACGTCTCCGTTCCCTCCTTCAGGGAACGAGGGTTACCTACGTAACCTAGACGTTCCCCTTCAGTCGTTTACTACGACGTTACATATGGGAACAGACCCATGGAACAGGCCACGACCCTGACGCCGCGTTACACACAGACCCACATGCTGACAGGTGGACGTGTCAGCAGACGGATATGAACATAACCTTCCCAACACCCTGAGGGCCGATAGAGGGGCCCCACAGGGATGCCAGTTGTTACTGAAGCAGGAGTTGGGGGGGCGGAGCACATGAGATCTCTACATGTGGAATGAAAGTAATTCAATATATCTATAGCTTTTAGAGATATATGAGGGAAACAGCGGCCTTCTGCCTGACCGTGGAAAAATACTGAGACATGTCGCCACAACCTGCTGGGCGAAGGAGACCCAGCCAGAGCACAGTCAGGCACTACTCCGCAGCTAGGCCTGACTGCGGGGCATGGAGGACCCAAGGTTCACCGGGGGGAACAACTGAGGGATATAGCGGACGGATCCCGTAGGAGTGGCGCAGCAAGCCGACACCAGCCGGTCTCCCGTTCACCTGATGTCTATGTTAAGACACGGGAGGACACGGCCTCGACGCGAAGGTTGTAGAACTTAGCAAAGGTATTAGGTGTCGCCCAGCCCGCAGCTCTACAGATATCTGCTAGTGAGGCGCCATGAGCCAACGCATAGGATGAGGCAACACTCCTTGTGGAATGGGCATGAACACCTAAGGGGGATGGCTCTCCCTGGTTTTGGTATGACAGGAAGATGGCATCTACCACCCAGTGGGCCAACCTCTGTTTGGAGACAGCATTCCCTTTCTGCTGACCTCCAAAGCAGACAAAGAGCTGCTCAGTGCGTCTGAAGCGCTGAGTGCGGTCCACGTATATACGCAGGGCGCGAACTGGACACTGACGCAAGTGGCTCAAATGGGGCCTCCCGTAGATCCTGGAGGGCGACGGAGAGATCCCAAGAGGGTATGAGGTGCGGTCTGGGGGGATTAACCCTTCTCGCACCTCTAAGGAACCTCACGATCAGTTGGTGCTTACCAAGGGATGTTCCATCCACTGCATCGTGATACGCTGCGATGGCAGCAACGTACACTTTGAGAGTCGAAGGGAACAGCCTGCACTCCAACTTCTCCTGCAGGAAGGAAAGCACTACTGCAATCGGACATCTCTGTGGGCCCTCTCCGCGAGAGGAGCACCAGTCGACGAACAGACCCCACCTCAGTGCATAGGCCTGCCTTGTAGAGGGAGTTCTAGACTGAGTGATAGTCTCGATCACGGCCTGTGAAAGGCCGGAGAGGTCTGACGCGTCCCGTCCAGGAGCCAGACGTGCAGGTTCCATAGGTCGGGGTGCGGGTGCCAAATTGTGCCCATCCCCTGAGAAAGAAGGTCTTTCCTCAAGGGGATCTTCCAGGGAGGGGCTGCCGCGAGGGAAATGAGGTCTGGAAACCAGGTCCGGGTGGGCCAGTATGGCGCAACCAGCAGAACCTAATCCTCGTCCTCCCTGATCTTGCACAGAGTCTGTGCAAGGAGGCTCACTGGGGGAAAGGCGTACTTGGGCCCCGGAGGCCAGCTGTGTGCTCGGTTGACCTGAAGGCCCAGATGGCTGAGGTGCCGGAGCACCAGGTCTCTGTGTTCGCACAACAAATCTCGCGAGTGAGCTATGAGAAGCCAGTCGTCGAGATAGTTGAGAATGCGAATGCCCATCCGCCAGAGGGGGGACAAGGCAACTTCCGTGACTTTCGTGAAGACACGGGGAGAGAAGGACAGGCCAAATGGGAGCACTTTGTACTGATACGCTCGACCCTCGAAAGCAAACCGCAGGAAGGGTCTGTGTCGAGGTAGAATCGAGACGTGAAATTACGCATCCTTCAGGTCGATGGCCGCAAACCAATCCTGGCGACGAATGCATGTTAGCATGCGCTTCGTCGTGAGCATCTTGAACGGCAGCCTGAGAAGGGACCGATTCAGAGCTCGAAGATCCAGGATGGGTCTTAGCCCACCGCTCTTTTTGGGCACGATGAAGTAGGGACTGTAGAACCCTGACTTCATCTCGGCTGGAGGGACAGGCTCGATTGCATCCTTCGCCAGTAGGACTGCAACCTCCGCACGCAGGACAGCGGCATGTGTATCTGAGTGGACAGTAGTGGATAGGACGCCTCTGTACCTGGGCGGACGCCTGGTTAACTGAATCGCATAGCCGAGACATACCATCCGAATCAACCACTGCGAGGGGCTGGGAAGCTGAAGCCAAGCTCCCAGCCTGGTCGCCAGGGGAATCAAGGGAGCGTTGACCAACGTGACCGCGGTGGGGCAGCCTGGGGGGGGAAGGGGAAGGGGACTGATCCCAGAAGGAAGAACGTCCTGGAGAAAAGTCTGACTGCACTGGGCAGCGCTTACCTTCTTCCCTGGTTCCCGCGCTGGCGATATCGACCTCCGAGTCCAGAACCGAGGAGGCAAGGCGTCGCTCGAGAAGGGAACTCGGGGTCGGAACCCCAGAGGTGAAGAAATTGACTCTTTCTGTGAAATTCTGGGTACCGTCGACCCGTAGGCCGACGGCAGCATTTGAGTACACAGCGGCTCCCGGCCCTCCACCGGAAGTGGGGACGTAGGTGTTGTCGTCCCCCAAAGAGCAATCTCCTCCACCTCTGGGTTGCCCACGTCAGGGACACTTCACAGCTCTTCTGCGGGTGTTCTTGGCCGGTCCCTGAGACGCGGGTGGCGCCGCTCTCCCACGGCCAGCTCGACGTCGAGCTGCCAATCTAGCATCGTGTGCCTTGGCAGGGGACGGAGCTGGTGTTTTAGGGGCCGCAGGGGGGCACCCTTGGCGACGGGCAGGCGGAGGACTGAGGGCGGAGGGCCCGGGGACGTGGTGGCACTGTCGCGACGGGGCAGGATGTGTTTTATCGCCTCCGTCTGCTTCTGGACCACCGAGAACTGCTGGGCAAAGTCCTCGACGGTGTCGCTGAATAGGCCGCCCTGGGAGATGGGAGCGTCGAGAAAGCGAGCTTTGTCGACGTCTGCCATCTGGGCCAAGGTCAGCCATAGGTGTTGCTCCTGGACCACAACTGTGGACATCACCTGGCCAAAGGAACATGCTGTGACCTTCGTCGCCCAAAGGGCGAAGTTGGTCGCAGCACGGAGTTCCTGCATAACCCCTTGGTCAGGGCCACCCTCGTGCAGATGTTTCAATGCCTGGGCTTGATAAACTTGCAGGGTAGCCATGGTGTGCAGGGCAGTGGCAGCCTGTCCAGCGGCGTAGTAAGCCCTGCCCGCGAGAGCGGACGAAAGCTTACACGCCCTGGAGGGGAGATGTGGCCGATCCCGCCAGGTGGCAGCGCCCCGCGGGCATAGATGCACCGCGACCGCGCGCTCAACCTGTGGGACCGCCACGTAACCCCTGGCTGCCCCGCCGTCGAGGGTGGCGAGGGGAGAGGAGCTGGGGCGCGGGCGAGATGAATAGGGGGCCCGCCATGTCCTCACCAGCTCCTCATGCACCTCCGGGAAGAAAGGCACTGGGGGGGAACGCGGCGGTGCCGCGGGCGCCCTCCCCAGAAACCAATCGTCCCGCCTCGAAGGATCGGCCGGAGGTGTTTTGGGCACCCCCAGACCGATCTCCTTGGCAGCTCGGAGGAGCATAGCCACCGAGCCGTCCGCTTCACCCTCCAACTCTCCCTCTGATGCTGCAGCAGACATCTCAACCTCCTGTGGAGCGCCAAAGCAGACACTCGGCCCGGCGTGCGGGGAAGCAAACTGCTTTGGCAACTCGACGGGACCACGCGGTAGTGCAGAAGTCCGCGGGGCTTTGCTAGCCGGCGGAGCATTCTGCATAGTCACCTGGATGTCCCCCAAGTGTTTCACCGCGGAAGCCGAAAAACCTTGACGGCTCAACGACTTGCCGTGGGAAGACGACAAGGGGAGCCTACTCGCGAACGAGTGGCGGGACTTCAACGTGGCCATGGTCATGCGTTCGCAATGAATGCATGAACCATCCGTGAACGCTGCCTCAGCGTGCTCTCGGCCCAGGCACGTGAGGCAGTGATCATGTCCGTCCAGCGAGGCGAGGAAACTACCACATCCGGAAGCGCACGGCCGGAAAGACATACCGGGAAAATGTCTTCCACAGCCGTGAGAAATTTACTCTTTTAGATCCCGGTTTGCCCAGGGAGGAACCTTGGCACAACTGTGCACTCAAATGGACTGCTCACTGGTGTTTGCAAAGGCTGTTGCTGCCCGCAGGATCACGCTGGCGGCTGCCAAATGCTCTTTTAGAAATTGCTCTTTTAGTTGGCAGCACGCCAGCGGAGAGAGTATGAACTCTTGAACAGGAAACTTTTTTTTTTTCAGGCTCGAGACGAGGCTCCGAAGCGAAAATCTGAATGAGTGGTTGCATGCCGCCATCTTATATACCCGTATGTACGGGGGAGTGGCTCGGCATGCAAATACCACTCGCCAATTCATTGGCCTTTTGAATAAGGCTCAGAGATGATTGGTCTCTCAAGCGAGTTCCCATATGTAACGTCGTAGTAAACGACTGAAGGGGAACTGTATTTTTCCAGGTTGCCAGGCCAACCTGTTTTATGCCGATGAGCCCAAGCCACTGCTGGAGCAGCTAACCAATGCTTTCTGGAGCTATGCTGCCCAGGCCACAAGCACTGCAGAGTGCATCTCGAAAGTCATCCGAGAGTCTCAACTTGGTCAGGAAGTCGAGTAAGTAATGTTCCGAAGTCACAATCTGCATTCGAAATACTGAAATCTCGAATTGCATTAATGCAAATACACATTTCACCTTTTCACATCGTCAGACTGACCCAGAGTGCAGATATAGCCAGCAAATATGCCGTCACCCTCAAGGAACAGATGGATCCTATGCTTAAAGAGCTGATAAGCAAAATCACCAAGGAGACTGAAGTGTTTATGGAGCTTCTGAGCCAGGACCTGATCGGATTTAGAGACAAACTCAAGCCCTATTTTGACAACCTCCAAGACAGTGAAGAAGATCATTATAGTCTGTAATGTTACACCTTAACCATTCATACAGATGCAGAAATGCTCTTTTCTAACTGGTGTGTATTTTATTTTAATTTAGCGAGTCTTTATTATGTCTGACAGAGAATGTTGTTTCTTGCAAATGCCAAGCGTATAATTTGTCTTATTTATGCAACAATAAAACTGCTGCCATTTATTAACACAATGTTTCTGAATATTTTATCTGTCCAGCTGTGTCAATCAGTACGACTGAAATGTCATATGCTTCAAAATATTAAATTTAAGTAGCCCTGAAAATGCAAGGCCAAGTTGACATGCTTTTTAATAAAATCACCAGACAAAATAGGTACGTCATCATTTCTATAAAAACAGGATCTAGTTATCTAATCAAGTGCTTCTAGAAAATAATAATACTAGAGTCACTGTCTGGCATTTGACACCATATCTAATACACAGACATAAATACAATATTTCTAAAATTGTAAGGGTTTACAAATCTCAACTGATTTCTTTTAACACACAATAAAGATTAGATAAGGTTAAGGACTTTTCAAAGGTGGACATCTTCCAGTGACTTCTGGATGTACTAATGATAGATCATACATTAACATAATGTTTGTACTTGATTATCAGTGATGACGTAGATGTAGTCAGCAGTAACTCACAGGTCTGCTGCTTTCAAGTAACGTCCAGACCTGCACATCTTGAGACATAGAGTCTGTAGACAAAAGTATCTAGATATAAACAGCCAGTGGAGATATTGAAATATATTCCCAATGCTATATAAATACAGCTATGAAACAGCAATCACCACACTTGTGCTTCACACTGGACAGGGTAAATCATACTGACAAAGGTAAGAAGAGAAATTAATTATTTATTAGTTAAATATATGTTGTATGTAAAATATGATTAAATTGTTTAAATTAACCAGATGTGTTGCTATTTTACAGACTGAGCCAGAAAACCATGAAGGCTCTTGCTGTTCTTACACTGGCTGTTTTTACAGGTTGCATTTACAGTGTAACTGCTGACATAACTTTTTAAAATAGAAAGTAATATATTATAATCCAAACAGGATATTAAATGCATTTAACTTACATTAAATTTGCTAGTGGATTTAACATAATAATCTAGACTTGTGTGTAGATGCTTAAAAATAAAAATCACATATTATGCCTATGTATAAATTCCTTGAAGAAAACATACAGGAAGATAAATTATAAAAATACATGCTAAAATATGCTATTCCAAACTTTTATGACTTTATCTCTTATATAAAATGGCTTTTGAATGATCTGATATGCTATATTCCCAGGTTGGCAAGTTAATTTATCTAATGCAGAGGATCCCAATCCACATCTTGAACACTTAATAAATGCATTCTGGAACTATATTGCCCAAGCATCCCAGCCAGGACAAGAAGTCAGGTAAGTAAAATTTACCACCATTAATTTAATTAATAATACGTTCTGTTACCAGACATATATTATACCTTTCCTTTCCACACTAGACTAACAGAGACTCTTCAATCTGAAGATCAGATGACCAAAATCACCAAGGAGGCTGAAGTGTTGAGGGAGCGTTTGGAAAAGGACCTGAACATTTTAAAAGACAAACTAGAGCCCTATGCTGACAACCTTAAGAGCCAGATCCAGGAGAGAATGGAGGAGCTCAGGACGGCCATGGCTCCATATGCAGACTCCCCGGATTCTGAGACTCTGAAGGCCACTCTGCTTCAGAAGAGTGAGGAGCTCCAAGGAAACCTGGAGCAGAGCGTGAAGGAGCTGCAGGCTCAGCTGGAGCCTTACACTGCTGACATCAAGGAGAAAGTGGACCAATATCTGAAGGAAATGCAAAAATCTTTTGCTTCATCACCTGAAGATCTCCAAGCTAATATTTAATTTGATATATGGAAGTTCTCTTTCATATTTCTCTATTACATCATGAGGTTTCTTGTTTTTTCTTGCTATTGCAACAATAAAACATCTGCCATCTATCATTTGTCACTGATATGTAGAAGAGTGTCAAATTTAGAAAACAGCAACAACAACAACAACAAAAAAACAATAACAAAACTTTAATAATAACTTGCTTGCACTGTCGATTATGCCAGACTATGTGATAAGGAAATTAGTAGTCATCTTGTATTGTTTAAGTATGCAAAAATATTACAGTAAAATACATCTACACTGTAAAAACTTAAAATAATTTGTAACCTGGCTGCCATAAAATTTTAAGTTCAGTCAACTCAAAAAAAAGTCTATTCAACTTGAAATGTTAAATTATACTAAGTGACAACTTAGATATTTGAGTTGAATCAACTTAAAATTTTAAGGCAGCTGGGTTACTTACCCATCTGTTAAGTTTAACAAACACAAATATCTAAGTTGTTACTTAGTACAACTTAACATTTAAGTTGAATAAACTTATTTTAGTTGACTGAACTTAAAATTTTAAGGCAGCGGGGTAACAAATTATTTTAAGCTGACTCAACAAATTGTGTTTTTTTATTCTTTACAGTGTATACATCTGAATTATGCACATTAATAAATTTTAATTTTATCACAACATATTTTTGAGGAAGATCAGTCTCCCTTGACTCCTTGTCCAGTGGATTTTAATGGTTTATTAAATTTCTTGAAATCATTTGATAACTTAGACTCTATAATATTTTAGCTAAATGTGAAATATTTTCTACTGTTTTATTTGAGTTCACAGGATCAGTGTCTGGAGTCCATATCCTTTGAAACTATTTAAATGTTACTTAATAAATGGCAAATTATCATCGTTAATGAAGTTAAAGCCTACATTTAAGGCTAAAGGACATGCATATAGCTGCCTATAGCTAGCAGAAACAGAAACAATGTTGAGTGATGTGTCACATCTTATCAGGGTGTGCAGAACATCTTTTATCATTTGCTGTTTTATTAGGTCAAATGTTCAAACTTGGGGCTCTGTCTGGGTTAAGTACCTAAGACGGACTTGAAATAATTTGATTATCCAGGATGACTTTTTTTTTAGGATTTTTTTTATTTTTTCTTTTAATCAGACTTCTGTTAAATTATAGCTTACATATATTTATATATGCTGTTTTCTTGTTTGTTTTTAGGCAGTGAGGAATTCTATATTAACTCATTTTAACTGTTTTAATGACATCTGTGTCATGTTTAATGCTAACCCTAAGATTACTTTACACATACTCATTTTGACTTTTCATCAAGAAATTAGTTTCTGCTTTCAAAGACAAAGTTCACTCTTATCATTTTCTGCACTGAATTGAGTCTGTGGTGGTTAAAGGTACAGTCAGGACGTTGTGATGTGGAGTAGTGACAGCAAGGCACTACCCACTGGACTTTGGCTTTCCACTACGACAATCATCTCCCCATGTTGTATAAATACAGATGTGAAACAGACACCCTCACACTCTTTCAGCACTTGCAGCTTAAAACTGAACATCATGAAGGTGCTTGTGGTGCTTGCACTGGCTGTATTTACAGGTAAAAAATCTGAAATTTAATGTTTCTGACTTGATAACTTTACAGAGTGCACTAACAATGCAGTTTGATCATCCTGAAATGTTCCATTAACAGGTTGCCAGGCCAACTTGTTTTATGCTGATGAGCCCAAGCCACAGCTGGAGCAGCTGACAGATGCTTTCTGGAGCTATGTTGCAAAGGCAACTCAAACCGCAGAGGAAACCGTCAAGATGATCAGGTCTTCCCAACTGGGACAGGAAGTCAAGTAAGTCAAGAACATTTACTTGCAGAACACAGTTGTTTATAACATTTCTAGCGCCTTGAGAAGAAACCTAAATGTTCTTCTTTACATCGCAGTGCTAGACTGACCCAGAGTGCCGACATGGCCAGCGAATACGCCGTCACCCTCAAGAAACGAATGGATCCTCTGACTGAAGAGTTGATGACCAAAATCACCAAGGAGACTGAAGTGTTGAGGGAGCGTCTGGGCCAGGACTTGTCCAGTGTGAGAGACAAACTGGAGCCCTATGCTGACAACCTCAAGAGCCAGATCCAGCAGAGAGTTGAGGAGCTCAGGACGGCCATGGCTCCATATGCAGACATGGATTCCGAGAGCCTGAAGGCCACTCTGCTTCAGAAGAGCGAGGAGCTTCGAGGAAACCTGGAGCAGAGCGTGAAGGAGCTGCAGGCTCAGCTGGAGCCGTACACTACTGACATCAAGGAGAAAGTGGACCAGCGTCTCCAGGAGTTCCAGAAGACCATGACCCCCCTGACTGAGGATTTTCAGGCCCAGATTAGAGAGAGAGCCCAGATGGTCCAGCAAAGCCTCACACCATACGCTGAAGACCTGAAGGAAAAGTTGAACCCCTATGCACAGGACCTGCAGGCTCAGCTCACCGCTCTGTACGAGTCTTTTACCAAGAGAAATTAGATCCACAAAAAAAGACTTCTTTTGTCACTGTATCAGAACTTCAACACTTGACATATTTGATCTATGTTTTCCCCCATTTATTCATCCTACCATACCGTACACTATAGCAAAAAAGTAAAACTTTGATAATGTTTCATTAATTACTGTGCAATATCCATCCTTTACATTTGGAAATTCTCTTTTTTCTGTGTAAAGGTGGAGATTTATTTAGTGAAAACTATTATTTTGAAAGAAAAATGTGTGATATTCATGTTCTTTTATTCCTGTTAGTAAGTTTAAAAATGCACATTGTATCTCATTTTAATGATGAATAAAATATTATTTATTAACATAATGTTGCTTTTGTTGAAAGATTTATGTGAGTCATATTCATTAGCAAATCAAACAAATCCCTGATAAGAAAAAAGAAATCAAACAAACTACTACTTTTTTTTTTTGAGTAATAACTGACAACTGTGCCCTAAATTAAACACAACATAAATATACTACTTAATAACTGTTTAAAAAAACATCATAGTGATCTTCTAATCTAAACAATAAACTGACTGTTCAAAAATGTAAACAGGAACAAACCCCGTCAAAATACCATAATTATTGTTGTGATGCGACATCAAAGGCTGGCCTATATTTGTTCTTAAGTGACTATTGCTTTTAGCTACGCAGAGAACGTG
The DNA here is from genome assembly GCA_012976165.1 of Labeo catla. Lineage (NCBI taxonomy): Eukaryota > Metazoa > Chordata > Actinopteri > Cypriniformes > Cyprinidae > Labeo > Labeo catla. Next base: position 407,814 of record VONZ01000424.1, on the reverse strand, counting down.
ATGATCTGTTGTGACAAAAAGTCCTGATCAGGAAATTTTGTCATGAAGTAATCATGACAGTCAGGCTCTACCCACTGGACTTTGGGTTTCAATTGCGACAATCATATCTCTGTGGTATATAAATAGAGATATGCAGTCACTTACCTCCACAATACAACTTCAGACTGGACGGCTTGAATTTAAACACATTGACAGGTAATTATTAGAAGGGCCAAAACAATTATTTTAATATATCTGTATTTTATTATTATTATTATTATTTATATTTTATTTTATATTTAAATGCTTAATTAATTTATTTATTTATAATTAATATACTCTCTAGAGCTGATCTATTTTTCTCACAGGCCAGAACTGGAAATGATGAAGATTATCCTGGTCATTGCATTGGTGGTGTGCACAGGTTAGACATATTACAAAAACAGATTGAGTAAATATTATCACAGTGGTACTGAAAATATCTATTGTCTTTAAATGTATTATATGCATACTATTCATATTACATTTTATTGTGGATGGCAGATTTTTTTTTTAAATAATGAATAATAATAAAACACAGAGCTGCGTAGATTACTTACAAATTGTAATCCATTACTGTTCCCCAATTACATTACAAAAATTGTATTTAGTAACATAATCCATTACATTACACATTTTAGGTAATATAATCTGACTACTGTATTTATTATACTGTATTTATTTAGATTACTTTTAGATTACTTTTGACCTATTTTGTTTATCACATTGTTTTAAATAGGATAATCTTGTACCATATTGATGTAAAATTCAAAGGAGTAAGAAAATATATTCCATTCATTGTTATTATCAACATGAAGTGTGTTAAATATTACATTACATCAAGGTTTCCCAAACTGGGGTTTGTGAAAAAAAATGCATGGGGTTATGAGTTTAATGAAAAGCTAATAATTAAAATTAATGTCTGCAGGTTGCCAAGCCAACCTATTCTATGCAGATGAGCCTAAGCCTCCGCTGGAGCAGTTGACTGATGCATTCAGGAGCTATTTTGAACAAGCCAGGACTAGGACTTCTCAACTGGGACAAGAAATCAAGTAAGTTGAGAAAACATATACCTGCGGGAAGCTGTTGCTATAATAACTTCCTTCCATTTCTAATGCCATGAAACTGAAGTGATAAACTAACAGAAAATGTTTATATGGCCAGCCAGTACACCACAAACCTGAGGGAAAAGATGGATCCTCTGGCTAAAGATCTGATGACAAAAATCACAGAAGGTGCTGATGTGCTGAAGGAGCGTATAGAGATGGAAGTGAGCGCTGTGAGATGTGCGCTGAAGCCCTATATTGAATATGTCACCAGTCCATTTGAGAAGGGTGCGGATTACATAAGAGAATCCCTGGATTTAAAAGATTTGAAGGCCACTGTGCTCCAGAAGGGCGAGGAGCTGAGAGAGAGACTGGAACAGGGTGCGAAGGAGCTGCAGGCTAAGCTGGACCCCTCTACCTGAGGGAAACATTTATTTGATTTGATTTCTATGATATAACAATTTGATTAAAAGAACCTAATCTTTGTTAGAAGAACCTATGTTTTGTCAATGACAGCTAGAATATATGCATAAAATATCTTATTTAATATAGCATTTGTATTTATTTCTGATGCATCATTGATTGTTGCATTGATTATGCTTTCATTTTCCACATAAATTGAGTTGTAAAAAAAGTTTTACTTGTTTTAGAGTGCAATATATGTTTTTAAAAGAGATTTTCATTTTTCCTTATGCAACCATGTTTAAACACAATGTTTTAACACAAAGTTTTTGCTAAACTGTAGAAGAGCTATATATTCAAATTTGATAGTCCAATAAATTCTGTAGAAAAACATACATGTTTCCTCATTAATGTGACCAAATATATATTCTTAACTCTTTGGGCTGTCAGTCCATTAAACATTTTAATCTAATTAATTACATGATGTAATTCCATGATGATGTGTTGATTCATTAATCTAATAATTGTTGTGTTAAATGAGAAAGCATCAAGTAGACATTACAAATTGTAGCTTTAGAAAGAAATATTTTATTTGATTCAACATAAAATGTATTACACATAAACATAAACTATGGCACATAAAAGAAGATCATTTGAGAAACATCTCAGTATTTTTTGTTCATATAATGAAAGTCAGCTTTGTTACCAACAATCTTCAAAATACTTATTATTATTATTATTATTATTATTTAATAATAATATAACTAATTCTATATAATAATTAACTAATTCTGCCAGCAGGTGGCGGTAAATGTCTTTATGAGTCGTTTGTTCATTCATTTGATTCGTTCAAACAGCTGATTCATTCACTGATTCACAAAAGGTGGATTCATTCAGAAACTAAACACCCTGTGCTGCATGGAGACCCACAACAATTCTGCTATGGCTTCAAAAGTAATATGTTCTCTGCAAAACTGAGCAAAAACACGTAATATAGTGTTTAAAATATAACAATATCAACTTATTATTTACTAAACTGTTGAATAAAATCGCATTTAAGCTCGTGATAGATCAGCACACATGTCATATTGCTCTGTATAATATTGTGTGATATATGATGTATATAAATATTAGACAAAACACATACAGAGGCATTTTTTTGCACCAATATCTTCAATTTTAGGGTATAACTGCATTTATGGAGTTCAAAAAAGTTCATACAGTATGTAAACAATAAGGTACCAGAGGCCATGCTGTATTGTGAATTAGGCGTCATGCCTAACAATGCAACGACTTATTCACAGTACAGAACGCCCCGAGTACCTTATTGCTTTCATTAAACGGTTACCACACAATAAAAAATATTAAAACCAAACATTTAAGTATTGATACCTTACGTTTTTAAGCAAATTCGTTAAATGTTGTCCTTCCGCTAAAAAATAGTTCCTGACAGCAGCAGTAAACATTAAGAGAATGTTCCGATGTAACATGTCTCATCCTCATCTTTTGGAGCTCAAATAAAAACTGAGAAAAAAAAAAAAAAAACTTTTCTCATCAGCTGTGTCTTTTTTTATTATTATTATTATTATTATTTGAACACCATATATGATTTGTCACACACATACATCTACTCATCTCTCAGTATATTTTGATAGCATATCTGACACGTGGCCTCCTTCTTTGTCATGTCTTGCAGGCCAGCTGTGACACATAATACATGGAACAGTTTTGATGCTATATTATTGATTGTTTATGTTGCTAAGGGTGGTTGCTAAGGGTGTTGCACAGTGATACACAGAACCATTGGGTGCAACTTTCTAACTGGAATCTGGATGCTGGTGAAGGATTTGTGCATGTATTATTAATTACATTGAAAGGAGTACTTACTAATCAGATACAAAATAAATCTACATTTATCAGGGCATAATTCATGAAGAATTATGTTTTTTGAGGAAAACATTTCAGGATTTTTCTCCATATAATGGACTGAAATGGTGCCCTGAGTTTGAACTTTCAAAATGCAGTTTAAATGCGGTTTTAAACGATCCCAAATGTGGGTGTAAACGATCCCAGCTGAGAAAGAAGGGTTTTATCTAGCAAAACGATCGGACCCAAATGCTTATCTTGTCTTGCTCTGCCTGAACTCTGTATTCTGGTTCAAGACAGTAAGTGTATGTTGAAAAACAATTGTATTTTCTCCCTCAACTTAAAAAAAAACATTTAAAAATCATCCTACATCGCTGCAGAAGTACCGACACAGTCTTTGCAAAGTGAACATGCAAAGAAGATCAAACACCCTTAACAAAAAAGGTAAAACAGCGATATTGGATGATTTTGAAGTTGAGGGAGAACATGAGATGGGAGTTTTTCCCATATACTCTAACTGTCATGAACTGGAAAAAACAGAGTTCAGGCAGAGCTGCATTTAAACTGCATTTTGGAAGTTCAAACTCGGGGCACCATATAAGTCCACTATATGGAGAAAAATGCTGAAATGTTTTTCTCAAAAAGCATAAGTACATTGAGTACATTATCTTAAATTTTTGTGGACATCTCCTTTAAATGCAGCTTCAAAGGGCTCTAAATGATCCCAGCCTACAAAGAAGGGTCTTATCTAGCAAAACAATCAGTTATTTTCTAAAATAAATAAATAAATAAATAAATAAATTGACAGTTTATAAACTTTTTAAACTCAGATGCTCATCTTGTCTAGCTCTGCATTAACTCTGTGTACTCCGGTTCAATACAATTAGAGCAGGTCGAAAAACTCCTTATTTTCTCCTCCAACAAAATAGTTCTACATCGCTGTAGAAGTACCGACCCATGCAGTGTTTACAAAGTGAACATGCAAATAAGATCAAAAGCCCTTTACAAAAAAAAAAGCTAAAACAACGATGTAGGATGATTTTTAAGTTGGAGAAGAAAATGAGATGGGAGTTTTTCCACATACCCTAACTGTCATAAACCGGAATACACAAAGTACACACAGAGCTAGACAAGATGAGCATTTGAGATTAAAAAGTATATAAAATGCAAATTTGTTTAGAAAGTAACTAATCGTTTTATTAGATAAGACCCTTATTTCTCGACTGGGATCGTTTACAACACTTTAAAGCTGCATTTAAACTGCATTTTGGAAGATCAAACTCGGGGCACCATAGAAGTACACTATATGGAGAAAAATGCTGAGAAGTTTTTCTCAAAAAACATAATTTCTGAGTACATTATCTTTAAATTTTTGTTCTGGAAGTGGACTTCTCCTTTAAATGCAGCTTCAAAGGGCTCTAAATGATCCCAGCTGAGGAAGAAGGGTCTTATCTAGCAAAACGATCGGTTATTTTCTTAAAAAAAAAACTCTGTAGTAGACAAGTATTATGACTTACATGACTTATATGACTCATTATTCTGTTCCACAACAGACTGATATGAGCTCTTTCATTTAACCAAAAAAGAAATGATCCTTCACTAAACTAACTTAAAAGAGTATCCCTGAAAGTTAACTTCACCATGAAAATGAAGTGTATCAGTACATTTGTGTTCCCTTTTGCCTAAAAATGTAAGTTCCTTAAAAAATGTTAAAAAGTTAGGAAGGTCAGACATTCATCAGTAGTTTGGTTCTAGGTCAAGAAGCGGTCCTTATCTCTAGGGGTTTAGCAGACGTGTGTAACCTGGACTGAGTGTTACGTGTATGATCCCTGATAATTCCTAGTAAGTCTCACTCAAGGTCAGTTTTTTTAACCCTGGACAGGTTAGTTAAAAAACAAACTGAAAGGACCTACTGCAAACTTTTCAGATATAAAAGACATAAGGCTAGGATATACATCAAAACTTTAACAGTGAATTTATCGAGCTCATAGATTCACCCAGGATCAAAAACGCATATCTCTTCGAGTGATGTGTCAAATCTTATCAGGAAGTGAACAAAGTCTGGCGTCATTTGTTACTGTTATTAGTGCAAAGGTTCAAAATCAGCTTCTGTCTGGTTTTAAAGATTAAGAACCTCAGATTGAAAGTTTTATAAAGGGCAGAATTTAAAATGTCTTTATATTGAAAGTTAAAAGAACATTGTAAGTTCTTGAATCCCTTGTACTTATTTAAAACACACACACACACACACACACACACGTTGGGTTTACATGTTTTATGGGGACATTCCATAGGCGTAATGGTTTTTATACTGTACAAACCGTATTTTCTATCGCCCTACACCTAAACCTAGCCCTCACAGGAGACTGTGCACACTTTTACTTTCTCAAAAAAACTCATTGTGCATGATTTATAAGCCTGTTTCCTCATGGGGACCTCACAAATGTCCCCACAAGGTCAAAATTTACTGGCATTACTATCCTTGTGGGGACATTTGGTCCCCATAACGTGATGAATACCAGGTGCACACACACAGTTATGAGGCTACAGAAACACTTTAGGACTATCATTTCTTTATTTCTACCACACTGAAGAAATCTTTTACTTAGAGAAGTTACTAAAGTCTTATGTGATTATCTAAAACAATATTTATATTGAAATGTAGTTGTACAGTTTATTGTCCAAGAATGATCATATTCTGTATTGAATTCAGGAATCTTTAGTGATAATAGGTGCAGTCAGGACTTTATGATGTGGAGTAGTGACAGCAAGGCACTACCCACTGGACTTTGGGTTTCCACTACGGCAATCACCTCCTCATGCTATATAAATACAGATGTGAAACAGACACCTTCACACTTGTTCTTCAGACAGCACAGCGTCAACTGAAACACACTGACACAAGGTAAGAAGACCGCCTTACTTTTTAGTCAAGTTGAAGTATTGCACTTATGATTATGAATTCATAGTTAAAAAACAGAAGTGTTGATGAAAAATGTATTTTACTTGCAGACGCAAAGTAAAGACCATGAAGGTTCTTGTGGTGTTTGCACTTGCTGTATTTACAGGTAATATTTTCAAAGATATGTATAATATTAAAGTATCTTATTAAATATGTTATTGGATGGATGTATATTCAAATCAACTGCTTTGCTCCATTAATAGGTTGCCAGGCCAACTTGTTTTATGCTGATGAGCCCAAGCCACAGCTGGAGCAGCTGACAGATGCTTTCTGGAGCTATGTTTCAAAGGCAACACAAACCGCAGAGGAAACCATCAAGATGATCAGGTCTTCCCAACTGGGACAGGAAGTCAAGTAAGTCAAGAACATTTACTTGTAGAACACAGTTGTTTATAGCATTTCTAGCACCTTAAGAAGAAGCTCAAATGTTCTTCAAATGTTACATCGCAGTGCTAGACTGACCCAGAGTGCCGATATGGCCAGCGAATACGCCGTCACCCTAAAGAAACGAATGGATCCTCTGACTGAAGAGTTGATGACCAAAATCACCAAGGAGGCTGAAGTGTTGAGGGAGCGTCTGGGCCAGGACTTGTCCAGTGTGAGAGACAAACTGGAGCCCTATGCTGACAACCTCAAGAGCCAGATCCAGCAGAGAGTTGAGGAGCTCAGGACGGCCATGGCTCCATATGCAGACATGGATTCTGAGACCCTGAAGGCCACTCTGCTTCAGAAGAGCGAGGAGCTTCGAGGAAACGTGGAGCAGAGCGTGAAGGAGCTGCAGGCTCAGCTGGAGCCGTACACTACTGACATCAAGGAGAAAGTGGACCAGCATCTCCAGGAGTTCCAGAAGACCGTGACCCCCCTGACTGAGGATCTTCAGGCCCAGATTAGAGAGAGAGCCCAGATGGTCCAGCAGAGCCTCACACCATACGCTGAAGACCTGAAGGAAAAGCTGGACCCCTACGCACAGGACCTGCAGGCTCAGCTCACCGCTCTGTACGAGTCCTTCACCAAGAGAAACTAGATGCTACCAATAGACTTTTACCAAATGCTGCTAATGTAATTAGATTTTAGATTCAGTTCAATGTGAAAGTATGTTCACTGTCTGTGGTTAACACTAACAACTGCAGCTGACCTTACAGTGACCTGATGGAAGTATTTATTAACAGCCATGTAACAAAACACAAAGGTCCAATTAAATATGTGCATCTGTTTTAATTTGAAATGTTTTAATTTAATCTAAATAAATGTTCAAAGGAAACAAGTCTAAAATGTTTTTTTTTCCTGGTCATGGGGTTAAAGTTTTAAGACCCAGTTATGTTTACTCTAGAATTCTCATTTTCTAATAAATGTTAAATGACATCAAAATAGGTATGTTTATTTTTTGATGTCGATAGCCTTACTGTATACAGAGATGCTAAATTTTGCATAAATTCCTAATTATTTTACCTAGTTTTACATACAAAACAACAAAACTCTTCATGACACAAATACAGTAGTATTTCATCAGTTGAATATAACTTTCTAAAAACAATGACAAGCTTCTGAAGTTTTTCTGAGATTTGAATATATACACCAAGTTTGGAGTTGGTGTGATTTTTTATTTTTTTTTTAAAGTGTTGAAAATAGTTGCACTGCCTAAAATTTTGACAAATAAAAAGTTGAAAAGAACAGAGATTACTTGAAATAGATTTTTAATTGATATCATACATCTTTTCTGTTTTGTTTTTTTGGGGTTTTTTTTAATAAAAGGGTTTAGTAAAAATATTAATAAAAAAACAATAGTAGTAACAAGAGTAGTAATAGTTGTTAGTATCCTTTTTGTAATATTAAATGATTATTAGCTTTATTTATAACATTATTAGGCATTGTGTCAAGTTAGGATGGGATACTATAATTTGTCTTAGCAGTGACATGACTGGATAATTTGATAACATAAGATAATTATTTATGCATGACAGTCAGATAATACAATCTTTCAAAATTGGAAGTTAAAACATTATTCTACAATAAATGTTTTATTTTAATTCTAGGCAATTCAGTAATGGCCTATTTATAAAATATGAGCTGGACACTTAGTCATACACCTAATTTAAGTCCAGTCATTGAGTTACTATGTGGAGAAAGGCACTGCCATGTACTATGTTGACCTGTCCTGGGTTTTCACTGAATTCTCAGCTCAAATCCATTATGGCTCCTGCACTTGTTTTATGCACCACAGATGCCACCTAGTGGAAGCCCACTATTATTTCAAGTCACTACATGAACTCGTGATTAGTGAAGACTAATTGTGAACCAATCAAGAGCTATACTTAACTAGAACCAGAGTCATATAGATTCGCTAATGAATAACGCAGCCTTAACTACGTTTGATAGTTAATGCATCAATTAACATTTAGAGGTTAGCCAGACCAAACAGTTTCTACAAGAAAAAATAATAAGTATTTTGACTTTAAAATAAATGTAAACAATGTAATATTGTCATCATTTAAACTATTCACATCTGCAGCTTCGTCATAAACATGGATGGATGGCACAGGATTAGTTTGTCATTATTTTCACAAATTCTCTGTATCAAATGTAGAAAATACTAAATACACTAATAAAATGATCTTAAATAATCATAATCTCTTTCCTGTCAAACTCAACCTACTATGACATACACACCGTTAAAAAAAGAAAAAGATTTAAAACCTACAATCAACATTTGTGAAAAAGTTTCTGAAGAAGCAGTTCTGAGAATAAACATGCACTAAGGTCAGGGGAAGGTTTGCTGGGTGTCAGTTCACTGCATGCAGACAGTGATGATACTGTACCTCGACTCACTGACTTTTTGTAAAGCCTCAACATCACCTAACTGGCCTGGGCTGAACACTTTAGTTGTACTAATGCACGTGTATTTGATGTTAAGTTTATAATAAATCATGAGCTTGATTTAGTAGATAACAGTAAATTAATGACGGTGCCTCCTCGTCAGCGGCAATAGCCTTGTGGTTAGTAGCAACATATAGCGCAACTGCATTCGCGGCGACACGAGTTCCATGCCGCCTCAAGGCAGAACCTGATTTTACCAAGTACGACATGTTCCTGGATCAACATCTTTGTTGACCCTGGAACAACATTGTGATTAACCAGTCAGATTTGAAAAATCAGTTTATAGTTTTTGTGAAGTTTAGGCTTAAAATCAGTGTTTGGTGCTTGTACATCAGTGTCATTCATCTATTATTTCATCTGATTTTAGGGATTACTCATGGGTAAGGTTAGGTTTAGGTGTAGGGATGTGGTCAAGATTAAATTTTTGGATTAAAATGTTGTTCCAGGGTCAACAAAATATGTTGACCTGCCGATCCCTTTCCCCTCTCTCCACCCAGTGCTTTCCTGTCTGTTCTCCACTGTCTTGTCTGAATAGAGGCATACAATATAAGTCAAAAAATATATATTAAAAATGACAGTGCCCCCTCAAGAAAAGTAACAAAATAATGCATAAACATGGCACGAGTTGATGCTCGTGTACAAGTAATTAATCAGTCATTAAAAATGTGCCCCTTAAAGTCATAACACAGTGACGCACTTCATACCAATCATTAACTAAAATAAGAATTAACAAACTTGTAGTTTTATCTATTTATTTTAATTTATATAATTAAACCTATACAAACTCAAAAGAAAGCGCAAACATAGCTGTAAAGACAAACACATATGGAACGCCATAAAGGTCAAAAACACGTGAATTTGAACTTGTAAACAAGTTGAGGACACGTTTGTGCGTAGAATACATGTTGTTTATGTGTTGTTTGCGCGTTGATTACGCATACATTTTTCATGTGTAAACAACATATTCTACGGGTAACAACGTGCAGATGATACATCTTCTACATGTTGTTTATCAGTTAAAATTCACTTTTTTGACCTCCTTGTCATTCCATAAACATAAGCCAAGTTTACATGTAAAATATGCCGCGTCAATAAGCTAATTAGCTAGTTGAAGCATATAGTACATATATAGACGTCCAAAAATAGTTAATTACTGTACATAACTTAATGAAAAATGACAATACAACACACATACAAACATTTCTTTAATTATTCATTTGGTTTACCAAAGCAGCACCAAAAACAAGCTCTTTTTTTTTATTTAGCCTCACTTTGTATACGTCACAGATGGTTGAGTTTCACAGGAAATTGTGCATAGACCCTGACCCTGCATAGACAGAAAAGCAACGTGCGGCAAAGACTGACACAGAAGAGAAGAAATTGTTTAATAAAGTTGTTATTTTTGTTTTCTTTGTAAAAGTGTTCTTGCTGCTTCATAAAATTATGGTTGAACCACTGATGTCACATGGACTATTCTATTGATGTCCATACTATCTTTCTTGGCCTTGAACGTGGTAGTTGCGTTGCTGTTTATGCAGGGTCAAAAAGCTCTCGGTTTTCATTAAAAATATCTTAATTTGTGTTCTGAAGATGAACAAAGGTTTGGTATAGGTATAGGTTTGGAACAACATGAAGGTGAGTAATTATTGACAGAATTTTCATTTTTGGATGAACTATCTCTTTAAGGATGGCTCTTGTCTGGTTCATGATTAGCTCATGTCTTCACTAATCATGAGTTCATGTTGAAATAAGTATTAATTTAGGTATTAGTACATGATTATTCATGTACCTTTGTTGCAAAGCGTTTTACAGCTCATGCAAGGCATTTTTGTTATTGACTGATTGCCAGTTCTTTTTTAATGGTTGCATGGAGGCACATGTTTGCTTCCAGAACATTCATAAACACCCACAGCATGATATACGCATACAAATCCCACATAAACACCAGCAGCAACATGTCAGGAGTTGTTCTTGCATGTTTGTAAAAGTACCTGTTGTCCAAGAGTCTCCCACACACTCCCATCAGAACAAAAAAACAACCTTAATCTTTCACCGCACACAAGGAAGCTAATCCTGCCATTTCCAAGAGTTCACCGAGACACTACACTCCCGGAAAACAGCTGCAACCAGCCTGAGCTGGTTTATTGTTGCTCTAGCTTGTCTCCTGAACATCCAACGAGTGCCACTAAAACAGAAAACCACATTTGCCTGAGCAGCTTAGGCTAATTTAAGAGGCTAATTTAAGTTCCCCCAGCTGAAGAGCACTAGTGACAAGAAGTTAAGATTATGGGTTCATTACCCCAGAAATGCATGAACTGATTAAATATATACATTTACAAAAATGTCTGACAAATTTATACAGCGAATGAAAACACATCACTCACACATTTACCATTTCCACTCTGTAATATAGTGCTTATCACATGTTTTGCTTTTGGATTTATATTTAGACATTATAAAATCACTATTATAAGATTTATAAATCACTTATTTGGCAAATTTCAGCATTGTTTTGCACTGAAGTATGAAGTACATCCTTAAAAATAAAGGTGCTTCACGGTGCCATATAAGAACCTTTTTTGTCTAAATGGTTCCATAAAGAACCTTTAACATCTGAAGAACCTTTCTGTTTCACAAAAGGTTCTTTGTGGCAAAAGAAGGTTCTTCAGATTATAAAAAGGTAAGAAAGAGATGCTTCTTTAAAGAACCTTTGACTGAATGGTTCTTTGTGTAACCAAAAATGGTTCTTCTATGGGATTGCTGCAAAGAACCTTTTAAAGCACTTTTTTTAAAGAGTGTAGCAAGAGTTTTCAAAAAAACTCATACTTTATTCACACAAATAGTCTATTCTGAGTTCAAAATGTCAATTTTTGGCAAAAGCTGGCTTGTTTGTATCCCTGTTAACAATCTTTTCAGGTCCTCTCTCATGTAAACCACATGCCCATTCACAAATATATTGTGACTTTTTTTAATTTTGTGATATTAATCACTTTGCCCTCTAAGGCAACAATGTTAAATGTTGAATGACCGCATGACTTACAATGGAAAAAAATAAATAAAATAAAATAGGGTACACTGTAAAAAAACAATTTGTTGACTCAACTTAAAATAATTTGTAACCTGGTATTTGAGTTAGATATTTGAGTTGAATCAACTTAAAATTTTAAGGCAGCTGGGTTACTTACCCATCTGTTAAGTTTAGCAAACACAAATATCTAAGTTGTTACTTAGTACAACTTAACATTTCAAGTTGACTAAACTTATTTTAGTTGACTGAACTTAAAATTTTAAGGCAGCAGGGTAACAAATTATTTTAAGCTGACTCAACAAATTGTGTTTTTTTATTTTTTACAGTGTAAGCTTACCAATTTTTGTTAGTTCACTTGGACATTGCCGTCCTCATTTTAATGTTTTTTTTTTTCCTCTTTGTCTTTTCTGTTCTGTGCCCCAGTACGTTTCCCTCCTCTATTCATTTTGGTCATTTGACTGTACTGTGACAATATGGCTTTTGAATATTTAGAATGTTTTACTAATGTGTTATGCATAGCTGGGTATTTGGTATTTTTATATGTTGTTGTGGGTCATTTGCTAATTCTGCAGGCTTTTAATTTTGCATTTTTTTTGTGCAATGATGTTGGAGAATCCAATTTGAACAGAGAACTAACAGAGTACTGCATTCTTAATGGTAACTAAAAGCATAATCGGATTGGCTAAATATATCTGTCTTTTAAAACGCATGCAAGGGATTTAGGATTTCTAGAAGTTGAAGAATGATGGGTGTTCAAGTTTGCTGAGATTTCTGCTGATGGGCCTGATCATTTGCACTTTAGCAGTATGAAATAACAGAGATGAGGGGTCAAGAAACTGATTAAGATGCAGATGACTGATTTCTTTGAAACAAAGCAGCTGAGAGCCCTTTGACCTGGAATGCCTGGCTGTTGAAAACAATGACTAATGTAGACAGTCTTCTTAACTGACACAACTGCGAAATGAATCACAGACCACAGAAAGCAAGAAAAGAGAAAAACAGTGTCAGGGTCACTAGAGTTCATCAGTCCTCACTGTAGGCCATTTGTGCTGTGTATGTGTTAAATGTATGTGATAAATTCAACCATGAATATCAACTTGAGTTGTGGCTGTGATGTAGCTGCTCTGAAGAATAGATGGTATCTCGTGGGGGAGCAGCGTATAGATCCCCTCACATGGTACACTGGATCTAGCAGCCCTATTCTCCTAAATGATGAGTTGGCCGAGGTTACATGCGTTCGTTACTTACTGTTCACCTTTCACACATTTATCCAAAAACCACATGGGACATAAACAACCAAGTCCTTTCATGAGTTCATAATTAAATCATCACGCTGAATTTAGTTGTGTTTGTTTTGTTTTTCAAGAACAGGATAGTCTTTAGTTTCAAACCACATTTTTCAAATGTAATTATTATTAGTTGCAACAAAATAATTCAGTTATCATTTTGGTGAAACCACATATCTAACACTTCATGGAGAAAACTCACAAAAAAAAAAAAAGTTCAGCACCTCGTAATTGTAAGCCCATGAAACATGTTTTGTTCAACACTTGGCACTGATCTTCGCCTTATGAAAGCCACCAAAAACAGAAAAAAAGGCTTTCATCTAACTAATCCATTAGGAGCATAATACAAAAGCATGGCAAGGCCTAAGACATTTAGCAGTCCATAACAGTCAACACTTTTTGAATCTTGCCTCTTTTTGTTTTTCTTTTATCTATTAAAAAATCAGCTAAAATGTATTTTTCTTGTAGAGCTGTCAGTCATTATAGTTTGTGGTATTCAAATGGTGCCCTATACTCTCCATTTCAAAACACAACCATTGGAAATAGGAAGTTTCTATTTTAATATGATGCATCAGCATTTAATGGCAACCAGACATTACCTCAGTGCCAGTGGTCACCTTGGTTCATTGCTCACAGTTTGCAATAATTCATTTGTCAGATGCATTATTCTGAATCAGAATAGACACAGTGCAGACATATATATATATATATAATTTGACATACATGCACTACCAGTCAAAAGTTTTTGAACAGTAAGATTTTTTTTTAATGTTTTTTGAAGAGGTCTCTTCTAAAATTTCAAAATATTTTTACTATTTAAAACAACTGCTTTCTATTTGAATATATTTAAAAATGTAATTTATTCCTGTGATCAAAGCTACATTTTCAGCTCCAGTGTCGCATGATCCTTCAGAAATCATTCTGATATGCCAGTTTGTAGTTTAAGAAACATTTATTATTATTAACAATATTTAAAACAGTTGAATACACTTTTTTCAAGATTCTTTGATTGAAAGATCCAAAGATCTGCATTTATCTGAAATACAAAAAAAAAAAAGTACAACAATATAAACAATATAACATTTAAAAGCATGGAGTTAGCATTTTGGAACTTTGGAATCACAGGAATAAATTACATTTTAAAATTTATTCAAATAGAAAATTGTTATTTTAAATAGTAAAAATATTTCACAATATTACTGCCTTTGTTGTAATTTGAATCAAACAAATGCAGGCTTGGTGAGCAGAAGAGACTTCTTTTAAAAATATTAAAAAAATCTTACTGTTCAAAAACTTTTGACTGGTAGTGTAATAAAATGAAATGTTACACTAATAAGAAAGAGGGAAAAAAATGTGGAAGGATCAACAGTTACTATTGGAAAATCTACAGAAGAGTATATGAATAATAATCTACTTCTGCATGTGCAGTGATCATACTGGGGCCCTGTGCATACTAAAGCCATGTTTGTTTTCTCCAGCTGCAGGGGTGAATCAGACAGAGCTGAGCCAGGAGAAAGGGACAAGTTGGGACAAGAGGCTAAAGTTCATTGAAAAGGTAGAATCAAATTGTGGGTGATAAGGCCTTTCTTACGTTGTCACGGAAAAAAAAAAACACAATTACCTAAGGCTTTTCGACCGGAAAAAAAGATTTGTTTAGAAAAGAACACAATCTTGCTGAGTTGTGTTGTGAGTTTAGAAAAGAAATTTAAGGCTGCTTTCATTATGTTAACGCTTTATAGGGAATACCAAAGAATGTCTTATCTTGTAAGATAAACTCTCGACCATATAGACGTGGAAGGGCATTTTGATCAAACAGGCTGCAATCAGCAGCACCTAGTTAGAAATTCATGACGTTACTACATATTACATCATAACTGAGCTTACTAAACAAAATGACTACACTAAAGGAAACTTTTTTATATGCTATAATATATCAAATTTATACTGTCGTTGTTTTTAGACCACCACTGTAATTGCTAATGTAAATGCTAATGCAAATATGTAAAATGAGCAATAGTATAGCCAACAGGTCTCTATTTAAATGCTAATAGGGTCATCTATGCTAATCCAGGCCATTGCAGCAAAACATAAACAACCATGTTGGCGCCTGCATTAATGTTCGTGTCACCTTCAGGCTCAATTGTTCCTTTAATCACGAAGGATTTGTCTTACAAGAACATTTACAATTGTTTGACTTTTTAAATCGTCCGTCTGAGAAGAGGAGCTTCGATTTTTTTCCTCCGCGCAACTTATGACTGAATTAATTAAAACAGCATAATCGTGAAGCATAACGTTGTTAGATACGCGCTTTAAATTAAACAGAACGCTTAAAGGCAAACATAAATATGTTGCATTCTAGGTATAGTGTACGACATTATTAAAATAGTTTTTGCAATTAAGTGGCCTGTAATAAATTATATAGAAAGTGACGCAAAGATGCTGTACTCTCACAGCCAGAACACACACATCAGCAATTCCTGCGCACAATATGAAAGGCGACGTGTTCTTAATATTTTCTGAAGGGAATAATATAAATTGCGCAATTTATCTCCAGCTGGTGCGGAAAGATGCGGACTTCGCACACTTGCCGCGGTCAGTGACGCGTGGGATGATGCGAGAGCCCTGAACAAAGGACAAATCACGTGGCTGCGATTGTGAATGCGGCGGGTGCGTCCCGGGACTGTATAAAAGACCTGACATCCACACTCACTCTACACGGAGAAAATTACACGTCTCAGGTAAGCAACACTCGCTCTTCACTCACAAGGTAGCCGACAACTTATAACTAAACAGCATTTGTTGTAAAACAAGTTTGTCTGTAAAACTACTACCTTCTAAACTTGCAGTTAACGGTCACCGAGTATTTAAACGCGGAACTGAGGAAACAATCCGGCATACATACTTTTATCTTAAGATGCTGTGCATTTCAAGATTAGTCCTTTATAGAATACGGTTTTGATTTAAATATTTTTAGAACGTGTGAATTAACAAGTTTCCCGTTTCCAGAGTTTGGAAAGAAGATCTGATATTTTCTTTCCAGTGCTTTAAGACATATTGATTTTTTCCTGCTTTGATCTTTTCTCAGGTGTACTTGTCTGCCCATCAAAATGAGGTCTCTTGTGGTGATCTTTGCTCTGGCTGTTTTTACTGGTAAGTAAAAATAAAAATTTCTTCTCTCATAGTTTAGTTTTTCTTAGTTATTCTGTTTGGAATATCAGAGTATCTGTAGTGCAGCTATTAAATGATATAACTAATACAGGTCACTGGGAATGATCCAGCTCGCTCTTTTGTGAATAACCTAATATGACATAAAGTTCACAATCTCTACGCACCCCTTTTAGGCTGCCAGGCTCGCAGCCTGTTTCAGGCTGATGCCCCTCAGCCCAGATGGGAGGAGATGGTGGACCGCTTCTGGCAGTATGTGTCCGAACTCAACACACAAGCTGACGGTGTGATGCAGAACATCAAGGACTCCCAACTCAGCAGAGAGCTTGAGTAAGTTCCTCTTACCAGCACCATCATACCAGCATGCATGCTGCTGAAACATCGTTCTGACCAGCTCTTTTTTTTGCAGCACCCTGATTAGTGACACCATGTCTGAGCTGAACTCATACACTGACAGTCTTCAAACCCAGCTGACTCCATACACTTCTGACGCTGCTGGTCAGCTGAACAAAGATCTCCAGCTCTTGGCTGGCAAACTGCAAACTGACATGACCGACGCCAAGGAACGCACCAGTCAGTACCTGCAAGAGCTGAAGACCATGATGGAGCAGAACGCCGATGACGTGAAGAACCGTGTCAACACCTACACCCGCAAACTGAAGAAACGCCTGAACAAGGACACAGAGGAGATCCGCAAGTAAGTCTAGATGTCATCTCAGGTTGATAAAGCCTTTTGAAATTTTTGAATATATTAACACTTTTCTCTTTCATTTCTTCTAGCACCATTGCAACCTACCTGGGCGAGCTGCAGTCTCGTGCTTCCCAAAACGCTGAAGCCATGAAGGACCGCTTCGAGCCCTACGTCAGCCAGGCCCAGGATGGTGCCAGCCAGAAACTGGGCGCCATTAGCGAGCTCATGAAGTCCCAGGCGCAGGAGGTGAGCGAGCAGTTGGAAGTCCAGGCTGGAGCTCTGAAGGAGAAGCTGGAGGAGACCGCCGAGAAGCTGCGCACATCCCTAGAGGGCCGCGTGGATGAGCTGACCAGCCTTCTCGCCCCATACTCCGAGAAGATCCGTGAGCAGCTGCAGATCGTCATGGACAAGATCAAGGAGGCCTCAGCAGCTCTTCCCACTCAAGTTTAAGAGCTTCACACTTATCTAGTGTTAACACCAAACAGAAACAAGAAGGGAGGTTTTGTGTTACTGAAAAGTGCTTTTTACATTCTGTGAGAGGTTGGTAAGTGGTTAAGAACTGGACTCGACTGGACTAGCGCTGTCCGTTGTTGGACAAAAAGAATACTGTGTACTCACCATGTTTACTTTCTCAGTATTAACCCACTGTCTGAGGAAATACTTTCAGTGTCTTTCGTTAGCATACGGTAGAGCATTTTTCAATCAATTAACTTGCCTGTTTTGGCAGTTATCTAAGAGTTTCTTCTAGTTAGTGGGGCCAACATGGTACCGTTCAAAATAAACATTAAAAAAGTGCCTTCAACTGCTGAACTAAATCAGAATATATGCAAAGATGAGCTTTGTTAGCCACAAATCCACATATAAATGCTTGTTTACTTTACATGTTTGTGCACTGTTGTATTTGAATTTTTCAATAAATGTGCGTCCTACTACACTTCAAATTTGTCACTTGATTCTTAAGACAAGAGTATTGCAAAGTACTTGTGAAAACATTTCTGTTCCCAACACACTCTTGTTAACAATCTCACACAAATACTTGTATCTCCAACATATATAAGGACATAGGTATGTATACACTAAGATATATAAATAAAATAATGATTATAAAAAATGTTTCTTGAGCACCAAAGAATCATGTGACGTTACAGACTATAGTAATGACCAGTGTTGGAGGTAACGCATTACAAGTAACGCGAGTTATGTAATATTATTACTTTTTCCAAGTAACTAGTAAAGTAACGCATTATTTTTAATTGACAAGAAATATCTATTTTTTCAAAAAAGTAATGCCAGTTACTTTTCCCCCATTTATTGATTAAAACCTGTCCTCTATAGGACAGATTCAGTATTCCTCAAAATTAATAAAAACAGTGAAATTCAACTCAGAATATGTGTTAAAAAAATACAAATATCCTTTATGCATTTAATCCCATTTTAATAACCAATGTCTTTGCTGAAGACCTTTGATGATCCAATTCAACCATACTAATAAGCAAAAATTTGTTTTCCTTTTTTTTTAAATTGCTGAAGAGTTTTTTCTTCTGCGGTCTACTGTACAGACGTGAATTTACTTTTCTCAAAGCCTGAGGCTTTCGGTGTGAAAAGGCTTTTACATTTGCCAAAAATAGGAAATTTTATATTAAAAACAAACAAGCAAGCCCTGCCCAGATTTTTAAAAAAAGTAATGCAAAAGTAAAGTAACGCATTACTTTCCATAAAAAGTAACTAAGCAACGTAATTAGTTACTTTTTTAAAGGAGTAACTCAATATTGTAATGCATTACTTTTAAAAGTAACTTTTCCCAACACTGGTAATGGCTGCTGAAAAGCTTTTCCATCACATAAATAAATGACACTTTGAATATATAGTAAGCTTATGTTAAACTGTAATTATTTCACAGTATTGCTGTTTTTACTGCAGCTTTTGTAAACAAAATCTTGCAGACCCCAGTGACATAAACAGACAAGCAATGCACTGGTACCGTATGAGTACTGTACCTGTTTTGCAGTGTATTTCTGGCTATAATCTTAATTTTTCTCTTAATAACAGGCTAAGAGATCAGTCAGGTTAAAACATGCACTGTCACTTTATACAACACATATATTAATACAGGCCTGTAATAAGAGATAGGAGCAAAGACCATTTAGCATTTAACAGTCTTGTATTTCCAGATTATATAAGTTTGGACATGACTGATTCAATTCCGCCGTAAACTTTCACTTCTATACACCCTCTTATTCCTCTTATTTCTAACTTAAGCATATTGTCACGCATCTCTCTGCCTTCTTTAGTATTTTCAATAAGACTTGTGTGGGCAAGAATCATCTACTGGTCACACCTTTCTTTCACAAGGAACTTAAACCATTTCTCAATTCTGGAGTTTAAAGAAAGGTCCGCTTATCTTGAGGTTTTATATATTTTTTGTGCCCTCCAGCAGAATTCTAATCAGTAAGGTGCAAATAAAACCACCCTCTAATTTATTTGAATTTATTCTTTTGGAAATGGGTGTGTGTGTGGTCCAGGTAAACCCAAATATCCCCACATGGATAGTATAATGTGAAATGTTTGACCTTCTGGGCACATTTTTGATTACCACAATGAAAACAACTTATGAGTCATACTAAATTCTGTTTTTTGAAAATGTAAAAATGCTGAATGTTTTCTGTCAGGGGTGCATTTAGAGGTAGGTTTAGGGTTAGGGGATGGAATATACAGTTACAGTACAGTATAAAATCATTATTTCTATGGATAAATCCTAAATGGGTAAAGCCCCATAAAACATGAAAACTCAATGTGTGTGTCAACATACTTAAAATACAGTAAAATCTCAAACACTCCAAAGATGAAGGCAAAACAATCACTGAAATGAACATGCCTAAACTGCATCAAAAAAATAATGTTTAAGACTTTAACACATTAAATTCTATACAAACCTTACCAGAATACAAAATGTTATTGTTGTGCACAAGTCTTCAGTCAAGATGAATTAATCACAGTTTAAATCTTTATTAATCAAAAAGAAAAACAATAAAACTAAAACTTTCTGTTGGATAAAACAGTGCACATGCACATTTTGACTCACATATACATATACAGGTTAAGTTTAAATGATTAAGACATTCATAACATCAGCATTTATGAAAAAAATCTTTCAAATCAAACTTTTTCATTACCCTTTTGATAAATCTCAGCCTTTACTGATAAATTCTCCGCTTCAAGCTATTGCTTTTGCATAGAACTGTTCACTATCAGCTTCATGTTTCTTAGCTTTGATTGTCTCATGATCAAAGGACCTGTTCTCAAAGAACTATCCCCTCTTTCTCTCTCTCTCTCTATTTTCTGCTGCTTTGAATCCCTAGGAAGACATGTTGAGATCTGTTTCCAAATTCCATTTGCTTGCCTGCGGGACTGCTGCATAAGGAACATGCTGTGCCCCTGGTTATGTTCACTGTCTTTGTTTTTCCTTTTTAATCTCTGCTATCTTGTATTCACACTCACATCTGGATAAGCAACACACAAATGCACCAGGACTGCAAACAATGACTTGCACTACCAAACACTGATAAAAGATGGTAAAAACCTGTTAAACAGTTACGTTTAAATTCATATGGTTGAAAAAAAAAATCTATTGGTACATTTCATAAAATAATGTACCTAAAGTACCGAAAAAAGAACAAGTCATAGTGTAAATGTCATTACCAGAAAATTCATATTTGATGGGTTTTCACTGAAATAACCAAAAATGTTGGCATACCATATTTTGTTCTGGCAACCAATGCGGCCACAGTTTGATCTGTCTAGCGGTCGGAAGTACTTTATACCAGTAGATGCCACCCTCTTTCTTTTTTTTTTTTTTTTTTGAATTTTCATTTTTCATAACTTTCACTCTTTATAAGCTAATTTTGTTATATGTCCAGTTGCAAGCTTTTAATTTGTTATCCAACGGGTTTAACTAATAAAAAAATAGAAATGCATATATTAAAAAAAACAATAATACATGAAAATGAATAAAATATAAAACTATTTAATTATAAAAAATAGAATAAATGATATTATAATTATATTAATTATAATAAAACTATACAGATTTTTACTTGCATATAAAGTGAAATAAAGACAGTAAAAGAAAGAAAGAAAGAAAGATTACACAATCAGGTGTTATTGAGTGGAACTACTGAAAACATCTGTCGTAATTCAGGTTACTCCCCCTGTTCCAAGAAGAAAGAGTCCCTTTCTTTGTTAAAGATTGATGGATCTCCTGGTTAGCTAGAAATACCACAACATTCCAATGGTCCTATTTAATAGCAAATTGTGTCCTGATCTGAAGGTTTAGCTTTCAAGCATGCAGGTGTCTGGCAGAAAAAAAAAAAAAAAAAACACAAAACAATCTGCAAACACCTTAGAACTTAACTAAAATCCCAGGCCTTTCCTCTTCGTGTTGAGCTGAAAATCTCTCTTCCATATGTCAGACGCCTTTTTTTTTTACTAAATGTTCTTAAACTAAGAATTACTATAACTCTGACACACCTTTTGTTTTAAAGGTCAAACAAAGAACCTGAGATACACAGCAGGCCACCGACTAGACACGCTGATGAACTCCTCTATTCTCACATTAAATCAAAGACTATTGGCCACTGACTAGATAAATGAAACTGGCAAAATTTGCACTTGCATGTGGCAAATTATGCATGCATGAAAAGGAAATCTTTGAGTGGTTAGCAAGACTTTGTCAAGAATGGTGCTACAAAGACTGCAGTTAACTGACAAAAGAAACACTTCAAGCTCCCACCGCCACAGACTGTGAGTGATCAGATGTGAGCAGAGGTAACTACAGATCACTGCCTCTCGGCGTGATCCCACATAAACATCATGTCCTCATTTGCACGGAGCCTCACTTCCCTTCTTTTGAGTCTAGACGCTTTCAACACTTTTGCATGTCAGCTTTTCACTGTCAGCATTTCCTATCATGATCAAGTCTTTTAATAGATGCAAGAAAGCATGTTATTGCACAAAAAAGTTAAAAAAAGTAAAGGGGAAAAAAAAAAAATCAATAAAAGGGCAAAGAGATCTTCTTGACCTAAATAAAAAAATAAACAGGTCATTGGCCATTGCCCAGACCAAACTACTGAGTTTGTGTGTGTGTCAAAGAGTCAATTCTGTGTGACAGATTTATAATCAGTGGTGACGAAATTGTAAAAATTGGCCTTTGTGATCTTATTTCAAGATTTATGAATTTAATAAGAATATAATAAAGTAAAATATTAATATAACTAAAATGTTTATATTTAAAATACATTTTGTATAAGACTAAACGTCTTGGTAGTGTATAAATAAATAAATAAAAAATAACTACCTTTCCAAACTTCAACCATCATAAAAGTGAAGTACATTGTTAATAAAATAAGATAAGAGGTTATGTGTTTGGATCTTTAAACAGAGCATATGTCAAACACTCATAAATACACAGTCCTGAACA